>JMFS01098902.1:0-10457 GCA_000699545.1 Podiceps cristatus | reverse complement strand
GAGAAGAGAAGAGAAGAGAAGAGAAGAAGAACCAATTCCCAGCCAAATGTCCTTTGTCTCTTTTTGGTTTTTCTGTTGCTTTCTGTTTGCTTGTTTAAGTTTTCCAGGCTCTCTTTATGCTTGAGAAATAATGCTGATGGGCTGGCATGGCAAGTATGGGGAAAGGCTTGGGTCTGACAAGACAAAAGCCCTAATTTTCACTTAAAGAACCAAAAAAAGAAAAAAAAAAAAAGGACTAAACAACGGTGCACCAGGTTTTCATTAGAGATATGTTTATTTTCCAGTAGAAATACATTACTCTGCTCTCGTCAGTGTGTCTAAAGGAGCAGTTCCCAAAGTATGCCATGGCAAGTGGTTGGCAGGGGTCCACGGAGCAGCCTCCTGCAGCATCTCACGGGCTTGCCGGTTCCCTGCGGTCTGCTGCAAGCAGGAGGAATTCAGAGGCTGAGAGCTGCTGGCTGGCCCCAAAATGTGGTGAAGGTGAGGGAGAGAGCAAGGCCCACATGGCCGCCTGGGGCTGGCTGTGGCTTGGCTCTGGGCAGCGGAGCTCAGGGGCAGGACCCCCGTCGGTGAGATTCCCCCAGGGCAAAAAATGTCACCATAAGGGTCAAATGAATGGGGCACAGGGACACACACAGAGTGTTTCTCATTTTCATCATAGATCTACTTAAGTTTAATTTCTGTGAGCATTTCAGTAGTCTCAATATTAATGCAGTTATTCACCAGCTCATAGGTTTCTCTTCCCATCAGGAATGGGATGGGAAGAGAAATGGGATGGGAAGAAAGGTAGCCCCAGCCATCTTCTGCTTCAGGGGCTTAAATCTGTGCAGGTCTGGTAGCTGCCCTGTTCGCCCCCAGCTCCTTCCTCCATAGCCATGGGCCACCAGCCCCAACACCCCCACCTCAGCTGCCCACTGCTGCCCTTCCCCAGTGGGGTTGTGAAGGAACATCAGGCAAAGGTCTCCTCCGAGAAGCCAGGCTAACAGCACCTGGGTGAGACCTCTTAGCCGTGCTCCCGGGAGCTCAGCACTGCCCCGCACCAAGTTCAGATCTGCCAAATTGCTGACAGGAAAGAAAAAACATCCCTGAAGCTTCAGGGAGGGGATTACCTGTGCCTCAGAAATACATTTTCTCTATACCAAGTAGGGTGTTTCTGCTATTCTGAGCTTCCTTTATTCTCCTTATCATGAGGTATTTTTCTGCTTTCCAAGCTCATGACTTTCTTCATCTTGGCTCTGTGGTGTTGTGCCTCATCCCTTGCTGCCTCACCCATTTCTGATCCAAACCAATTCCCTGCCATATGCCTGGCCCTGTTTCTCCCTGTTTTCTGTGCAGTTGTACCTTATAGTCCCCATCAGCTGCCTGGAGTTTGCCCTTTGATGTTTGCACTGTGGAAGCCCGCGCTGTGGGCTGGCTGCAGCACCTTGGTCTCCCCTACCCAGTACCACTCACGCCAGCCCCCCGTTCCCCTGCTCTCCCTGAGAGCCTACCGGATCCAGCTAACAGTCTGCCCAAATCCTGGCACATTTCCAGTAGTGCCAGATGTCCTAAATGCCTCAGAAAAACCTACCCTATCGCCATTACATGTGAAGAAGTCCAAGGGGGGGTGGGGTGGTGGTTTCCTCGTCTTCCCTAACAGCCTGGGGCTGATTACATCCAATTTGCTGTTGCCTAAGGCCCAGACAACTGGGACAGGTGATGCACAGGGTGGTGGAGAAGTCTGCACTGAGCAGTATGTTTGGTTGGTCTTAATCCATTCATAGTGACTATAACATTTACCACCTGATGGACCTGATTGACTAGGCTGGTGGCCTCTGCACAGTTCCTTCTGGGAGCACACTGGCCTTGCAGGAAGGAAGAAGGAGGGTCTGCAGCCATCAGTGGTTTTCTTGTCATTCGCCCTGTGAATATTCACATGCATCAGTCTTTTTGGCCCTGTACTCATGGGCAGATCTCACCCTCCAGCAAGGGAATTTGCAGAAGAAAAGTCCTTGGTTTGACCTTCTGACCCCCCTCCAGCCTGAAGTGCCCGCTGAACAGCCTGGGTGCTTGGCAGAGCGGGGATGTCAGGATGGAGTCCTCGAAAACTTGCCAGGGCGAGCTTTCCTTTCCCAGGGGACCTGCGGGAACACTCCTCGGCGGAGAGACCAGGAACGATCCCTGGACAGCTGCCAGCATTAAAAAAAACAACAACATGGAGCTCTGCGATTTCTACCCGCTTGGCATACATCTGTCACCACATGTGTTGACACAGAGCAATGCTGCCACGTCACGTAGTACGTGGCAGTCACTGTCAACACTAGTCCAAGGCAGAGAGAACTGCTCAGGGCAGCTATTTTTTGAAAATGTCCTGAATAAAAGGGCTAGAACATGCCTCGGGGACATGGCCCATTGCTAAGGGTGACCATAGCAGGGATCAGCTCTGGCCCAGGAGTCCCTGAGCCACTCTCCAGGGACAACACATTGCTGCCAGTATAAACCAAACCCAAATGACCAGTCCCAGGCCAACCTGGTGACACAAGACTGCCAAATTTGCCACCCCTTTCCTTTCCACTCTGACAAGCCCCGCCTTTTGCCCTGTGCCACCCTGAAATGCAAGGAGACCTGGCAGCTGGTGATGGGAACTCTTGCCATGCAGACGCACAGGACAAGCCGCAACCCTGCACGATGCACCCAGAACATTCACCCAATGCACCTATGAGGAATCTCCTCCAGCTGCAGCCATGTCCAAGATCCAGCTACAGCCCTGCCCAAGCCCACTCCCCACACATCTCTTCTCCAAACATCCCTCCCTCAGCAAACGCTGCTGGAGGACACAGCACCTTCCTTGTGCTGCCTCTTCCAGCCTGCCTCAAACACTGGCTCAAGCTCTCCTTCCCGTGGGGGCTGGCCATCCCAGCCTGTCCTCGGGCCCCCTCCCCAAGCCAGGGTGCTCCAGGTGCACCAGCCCTGGTGCAAGCCCATATCCTGCCAGGGTGAGCTTGAGGCCAGAGGGAGAACCGCAGTGATGACGTTTCCAGGGACACCAAGTTGTGGCTGTAACTGCTGTGTGATGGAGAAATACCCAAGTGAGCTCCAGCTCAGGTGGAAGCTGGGACAGGGCTCAGTGCTGGCTGCCGACACCCCCGGGGCACAGGGGGTACGCGGGCAGCTCAGGAACCCGCACTCAGCTCCACAGAGGCTGAATCGCTGCTGCACCAGCTAATGTACCGCTACCCCCAGGACACCTCCGTGCTGAGGTTCCAAGGGACGTGGTTGACCTGCCAGGCTGCACCTGAAGCCCAGCTCTGCTCCCCAGCCTGGCACCCAAGCACTTGCCATCCTCCCTGGCAAGGGGCCTGTGTCTTGGGAGTTGCACTGAAGGCAAATGTGCATGGACAAAATTTTTTTATCTTCTTGGTTTTTTCATCTTCAAGGCTTTTTAACCTTCTTTGATTTTTTTCATCTTTAAGGGTTGCCCCAGAGGGTGGCCTCAGGAGGCAGAGACTTGCTCCCACAACCACACTGTGATTCTGAGACTGTCTTGCCAGCTGACACAGTGGGCGGCTCATGCCCCTCTCTGTCAGAGAGAAGGTCTGTGGATTTGCTTCCTTGTGTTTCATGTAGCTCCAGGAGGGACATTTCTCACTCCAGTGACATGGGTCTCTGCCCACGAGAAGCTAATGGAAGGCAGCAGGAGGTATGGGCTGACACAGGACAGAAAATGGGATCCTGTGTCAGTGTGCGCCCTCGTGCTTACCCTGAGGTAAGACCTTTTGCTGTGGAGCTCTCCTATCCACCTCTCCCTCTGATCCATACCTGCTGCCCCACAGCGTGAGCAGAGTTGGCTTCGCACTGGCTGCATGAATGACAATTTCCTTTTGTCCTTAAATCCCAGGGAACCCAGTGGTGGGGCTGAGCTTAGCCCCTGAGAGGGATTAGCACTGAGCCTCCTTGTGTCGTGCCGGAGCCCATCCCAAAGCCAGAAGGGGCTGGTGTCCAGGCGATCCTCTTCATGCAACAGATTTCTTTTCGCCTTGGCACACTTCATACATGGTCTAACAGGGGAGCCCGGTGCTGGCTCAGAGCATCCTCTGCGGCTCAGTGCTGGAGGTCGCACCAGCTCTGAGCTGCAGCTTCTCAACCACGTGCGCGCAGCCGGCTGCCTCCAGCCTCCTCTTTTCTTTCACAGCCTTATCACCAGGAAGCCAGGTAACTTGCTGCTGCTGCAGAGGCTCCACCTGGCACTTCTCACATCAGTCTGCAAATTCAATTTATTTCAACCATGGAAGACAAGATTATATGTTTGACAGTCTGTCTTTCTAACACAAGACACACAGCAGCATCCCACCTTTCCTGAGTGCAGGCTGGAAACCCTGCTACCTGGCTCAAAACCTGTGGGAACGAAAGCTTTCTGGCTTTCTGTAGGCTTTGGTCAACCCCCTAGGGAGTTTCTATTGCACCCATGCAGCTCTCTCTCACAGCTGTGTTCTGCCAGTATATTTGTTTTCCCTTGATTCAGTTCCAGCTTTACTTGTCCCTAAGATGCTGTGGAGATGCAGGGAGATAAACACGGGGCCGGGTGACTCAGGGACCCTGCGGGAAGGGAGCAGGCAGAGCCAGGGGGTGGGTGCCAAATCCGCCCTAAATTCCTATTTAAAAAAGCCCATCCATGAACAATAATTTAATTTAATAACGTCATCTCTGACCAGTTGTAACTCTCCCTTCGGACCCTGAGGAGTGCGAAGCCCAGGAGGAAGGCAGCCATTGCGGAGTGGAGGGCATGAGCCCTCCAAGAGCAGGCAGGGAGGGCTTGCAGGACCAGGAGAAGATCCCGGCACCTACAAAGCACTCCTCACCCAAAGACCTCTCCAGACCTGGGCAACTTGGAGGGGAGCTCCAGATCTGCATGCAGGACCTGTTCACATGGCTGTGGTGCCGTCAGGATTCGGCCCTCCCTGGAGCTCGGGCTGTGCCTCTTGCGCTGCAGCCGGAGCTGGGCTTCGCCGCCCTCCCCTGGGACGCACAGCATGGTTCGTGGGGGCGAGAACCTGAGAAGGCGTTTGCATTTTGCCCAGATTTTCTCGGTTAATCGGGACTCTTCAGTCTAGTCGCTTGCTTATTTTTTTAAAGCAATGAAAGAGATTTCCCAAATCCAGCTGGCTCTAAGATTACACACAGGCAGAGACACCATCAGTCTCTGTCAGTCATTCCCTCTGGCTGGAAAGTTAGTGGCAAAGAAGTTCAAATGCACGAGCGGTGGAGCTGAGCCTGCCTCCCGCTCGACCTCCCATCCTGTGCAGCCCTTCTTGGGAGCAAGGAGCTGCTGCTCTGACCTGGGGCGTTTCGCTCCTGCTCGCCCCATGCAAATGCTTGCAAAAGATGCTGTGAAACTGGGATTAGCATCCAGAAGCTTGTAGGTCTTTATCAGGGGACCACAAAGGGAGCGAGAGAAATGCTCTTGGCACAGCTGACACTTTGACGTGGCCTTTGTCTTGATGGACATTTCAGAGGGCAGCAACAAAGAAGCAGCAGAGGGATGGAATAACATCAAGCCAGGGAGAGCTGTGAAATGTCTGCTCCAATGCGAGGTTAGGCTCTTCCGTGCCTTTCCTCCCAGGTGAGAAAACCTTCCTGTCCACGCCACCCAGGCTATAGGCTCCACCAGAAGAAGCAGTAATTTCTTCATCAAAAACTAGTAAAGAAACCAAAAGCCTTGGATCATCACCCTCAGAGTCCTCCAAAGTGGGGGTCTCATTTGTGGATAGACTCCAGCAGGCAGAGAGGGCAGCGCCTGCCTGCAGGGCAGCCAGAGGAGGGGAGGAAGCCCCAGCACCCTGCCATCGCCTTCAGCACCCCGTGTTTCAGTGAGCAGTGGAGGTGACCCTCGTGCAGCCCCTGCCCGTGGAGCTGGCTGTGGCAGGATGGCGCGGGGGCCAGGACATGTGCCGCGGGAGAGGGGACATAAGCACCAGTTGCAAGAGGCTGGGAGTCCACAGGAGAGGGACAACTGTCCCTGCACCCTCGTAGCTGGGCTTGCATCTGTGCGGGGTGCCCAGCTCCGTGTCACCACCTGGGCAGGAACATCTGTATGAATTACTTCATTTTTTGGTGTCTGAATGAAACTTTTTCAGACTTTTCCTTTTCTCTAGAGGAAGAAATTCAATCTAAATTCAGGAAAAGTCTTGATTGCTCTGAATCTGCACTTAACAAAAAACCTAATAAACTAGCCATCTAAAAAATTCCATTCAGTGCCATCCAGACCTTCCTGCTCCAGCACCTGGCTGCCTGTGGGTTATGTGTGATTTGGAGAGCGAAGGTGAGGAAGGGCTATGAGGAGGCACGCTGCACCCAGGGACTCCTGCTGGCAGGCCAGGCATCAGCAGGCAGGGTGGTGAGGACAGTGAGGACGTGAGCTCCTTGCTGGAGAAGAGTGAGGAAGGCAGTACTAGATGCGTGAGAACACCCTGCCCTTCCCTCCACGCTGATGTGAAGCCCAGACCTGAAACTGCTCCAGGTTGCAGCAGGGGGTTGGCAGGTTTTGCCCAGTGAGCGAGTGATTTATTGACCTTCTATGCCAAAGGACGTTCCTCATTATTCAAGTCAACTTGAATTATCTGAGTCAACTTACAGTCATGCTTCTCAGTGCCTTTAGGTGTCCACAGCTCTTGTCCCATCACCTCCTGGTCACTGCCATGTTCTTGCACTCTTGACTCCTGCACAAAGCCAGAAGTGACAGTGGCACCAGTAAGAGACCACTTAAGCCTGCCTCCTGCACGTGTGCCAGGAGATACATAGCACTGTCTGGGACCTGACTGGAGACTGGCTGCGCTGGAGCCTCGCTGGAGCCAGGCTTTGTGGACATTCTGGAAAGGATAATCTACTAAAATCAAGTATCTTCTCCTGTAGCTCGTCACCTTGTCTGTCATGTTTTGTAACTGTTTATCCAGGCTAGAGAGATTTGGACACTGGTATGTTGGCATGCCCACTTTACTCACAAGAGATTAAAATTAGATATACTAGGTACCATCTACCTAGAGTTAATCTATCTAGTGTAATCAGGCCCTGAGGATCCCCTTGCTGCACTCTTCAAGGCAGCCCCACTCCAGGGCATCAGCAGATGCTCCAGGGTTCCCCTGCTACAGCTCTGCTCAGCTCTGGTGCCAGCTCCAGCCCTTCTGCTTCTCTTCTCGTGACCCTGCTCTGCTTCATGACCTCACTCTGATGTCATACCCACATCAGCTCCTTGCCTCAAGCTTCATGCTTCCAACCGGTGACATGAGCTGCTCAAGGAACCCCCGGTGCACATGAACTTGAGGCCACTCTCCTTGGCCCCGTACAGCTCTCCAGATCCTCTCCCTGCTGCAGCAAGCTGGTGAGGTGCATCACCCAGCCCAGCCCCTCCGTCCCTGCTGGGCACAGGCCTCCTGCTCGCCTTAAACTCCCCGTGCTTTCCACCAAGGTCAGCCCTGGCTGAGTGCCTCCAAAGCCTCCTCCAGCTAAAAGAACACCAGTCACAGGAGTCCCAGCGTTTCGCTGACTAATTTCCACTGGAATCAGGAAGCTGAGGTTACAGAGAGAAGTTATGAATGAAACGAGCCGGCCCTGGGTTCCACGCAGACCAAAGGCATTACTATCCTACGCATCGTGTAATTAAATTGTGGACCTCATTGCCACAGGATGCCGCGCAGGCCAAAAATACACATGGCTTTGAAAAGAGATTAGACAAATTCACCAAGGACAGGCTCCGTGGTGGCTATTACATGGGACGGCACGCATACCCCTCCTGGCTCAGGAAGTCGCTAAGGCATCAATTGCTAGAAAATGGAAGGGTATTGCAAGGGCAGATCGCCTGCCTCTATCTGCCTGCAATTTGTCATTGTCACCGTCTGGGAGAGCTACCTCAGCTGACCCGGACCCGCTGCAGCCTGCTCTGCTGCTCAGCTGCATTCACAGATGCCTTGTGCAAGGGATGGCACCCTGTAGAGCAGTGGGACTTTTGGGTGCCCCAGCACCCTGCCCTGACTATTTCTCTCCTGCATCGCCTTGGCCTCCGAGTAGCATCTTCTGAAACAACCCTCTGAAACCATGGCTCAAAATCCTCCTCACTGTACGTGACCACCCAGAGATGTTGCTGCTGCAAGGTTAGCAGTTCCTGGCCTCTGTGCCTGCACCCATTCACAAACCCTTGAACCCTTGGGCTTGTCCTCTCCTGACACACTGAACACCTCCTGGGATGGATGAGCACCAAGCCAAAGCCCTGGCTGGCCCTCCCTGCCTGCCCAGCCAGGAGTGGTACTGCTGAGCATCTGCTCTGCCCAACTCCCCGCAATAAAATCTCTGCCTCTGCAGGTGTTTCACCAGCAGCTCCAAGGTGCTCCTGATGCAGAACCGCTGCCTGGAGCTCTGTCAGTGCCTGGGCTGGGAGCATGGCCCAGCCCGCTTGGCCGGCTCCCAGGGCAGTTGACCCAGCTGTGCCATGGAGCTAATGGCAGGGCTGCAGTCGCGGCAGCTGGCAGCCACCTCGCACTGCACCGTGTGCCCCGGGTCACGCTGCTGCCCACCTCCATCCCCACAGGGCTCAGTCCCTGCACACCTTGGGGCTTTCTCCAGGCTCTCTCATCCCTCTTCTTCCCTGGCACTCTACCCTGTTTCCTATGGCCCAGAGGTTTTTCACATCCACTGGACCATGGTGGGCTCAGTTTCAGGAGTCTCTCTCTGCCCTGGGTTCTTTTGGCTGGAGTCTCCAATCCTGACCCCTTTTACTCTGTAACTCTACAGCATCTCCTGGCAAGGACTCTGCAATTTCATTCCACTCTGTGTCAGACAGTAGCACCTTGTCAGCATATCCATCGCTCCATGGTCCGGGGCTAAGCCGATGCCTCCATCTCTCCTGCTTATCTAGTTGCACCCTCTAGTCTGGCACTTGTTATTGTGCCTTTGGTCTGGTTTAGGATGCTGGGCAGGGAGGGTGGGAGCAGGCACTGTGTGGGTTGGACTTTGCTGCTTGTGATTGCAGGGGACTGGTGCTTGTGGCTCAAACCAGTTTGCCCAGCTGCCATCCTGCTGCTGGGCTGGGCACAGTGCGGTGCCTGTGGGCAGGCTGGGCAGAGCGCGGGTGCACGGGATGGGGCAGAGCCACCGTGTGCAGCCTGCTGGGGAGTTTCCTCCCGCTGCCTTGCTTCAGCACAAAGTCTGGATCTCCTATGGAAGGAGAAGGAATAAATTCTGGTAAAGACTTTGGCTTTGGGGATTGTTTTCAGTTTTTGCTAGATCAGCAGGGAAAAAAATAGATGAGAAATGAATAAGACACTGTCTTGAGGAATAAGGCCCAAAGCTTGGAGGATCTGATGAAGGAACTGTGGGAGAATACTGTTTCTTTACCCATGCACACAAAGACCTCTAGTTTGTGCATGTCATTTTGGAAACACCAAGTGGTCTCACATTAAGCAGAGGGCAGTTAGGGGAGTGTGGTTTGAGAGCGTCAGTGAAAACATCCAGTGCTGAAGAAACTATCCTAGAAGACAAGAACAGGGCCTGCATGTGCGTGGCCCGCTTGCAGGCTTGTCCTCCGCTGCTGCCCCTATAACACAGCCTAAATCCAGGGAGGCGTCCAGCCACCGTGCAAAGGTGTTTAAAGCAGGAAGGGTGTAAGTGGTGTAAGCAGAGGAGCAGCACCGGCGAGATGCAAGGGGCCTGGGGCTGGTACCTGGCTGGCATGTACCAGGTAGGTGGCAAAGCTGTGGGGACTGAGATGAAGATGGCTTAGCACGCTGTCCGGCACCTCCCCACCCACCCCGATATCACAGGCAACACAGGCAGACGGAGCTTTGGGAAACCTTTAGCTGAAATAAAGCGGGAGCACAGCTGCTGAGCAGTGGTTGCCCCACAAAGACGAGTGATGGTGGAAGCCGCATGGCCATTCCTGGGAATAGTCTTCTCTGCTCTTCTCTTCTGGGCAAGGCTTGCACATGTTATTTTGAGGTGGGAGAGGTAAATCTCCGGCACCCAAGGTGCAGGAAAGCAGTGCCAAAGCCATAATAAGAAAGCAGATGCCGAGATGGGAGAGGGGCCATGCACATGCGACGCCTGCGGTGCAGGAGCGTCTCAAGCTCTAGATGTTGGTGGGACACATGAGGATGACAAGAGCAGCCTCGGTCGAGTTATCAAAGCAGATGGAGATCAGGGAAAGTGGCTAATGTGTGCTTTGCTGATCCCCTTTCTCTTCTACCCTTCAGTTGCTCACTTTTTTCTTTTCCATTTTTTTTTTCTTTTAAAATGAATTACTTTTACTTCTTAAAAAAATATTTTTTTCTATCCTCTCAGTTCCTCCACAACCCTATGCACTTTCTGGGACTCTGCTCATGCCTCTCCTGCCTCATCTCCATCCTGCCTTTCCCCATTACATGCTTCCCCCTCGCCCTCGCTCCTGTCCCTCCTCCCGCTGCCTGCGTCCTTCCAGCCCTCGCCCGGCCGCC
>JMFS01098895.1:0-29997 GCA_000699545.1 Podiceps cristatus | reverse complement strand
CTCCCGGCCCGCCGGAGAGTTTCCTCACAGCGCGGCTGAGCGTCGCCAGGCTGAGGGCGGTGCGGGCGAGGGGCCGAGGCCGTGCTTGGGGGGTTCCCCTGCCAGCGCTTTTGGAGCCGCTTGGAACATGGTGGCAGTGCTTCTGGTTTGGAGAAGGCCACAGCTCGGTTACGGTGAGGAGCACGGTCCTTGACTCCTCTGAGAAGTTTCTGGTGGGGACTTGCCACCTGTGGGGCAGGCTCCTTTCCGGCCCCCACACACCGTTTGACAAGAAGTGGCCTTTCCTGATAGTGCATCTGCATAGAAAGAGTTTAATGAAAAGTTTGAACTTGACTTCTAAAACAGTGCGAAGTGGGGGTGATCCCACATCAGTGTGTGAAGTTATATCAGCGTAAAACTTGGGCAAATGGCAAGAGAATTAATCTTTTCCTCCTCTTCTTCTAAAGGCTTTCACAGCTAAGAGGGGCCACCAGTGTGGTCAGGAATGTAAAAGTGAATAGTTGTCTGAATTCCATTTCTCTTCCCAAGAAGATATACTTACTCAGTTAGAAATACTGACTCCAAGGTATGGATCCTGTGGATCACTATATATATTAAAAAGATACTATTGCATATTCATTGTGTGTCATATAGAAATTATATCTGTGCATACCATATAGGCAGAACGTAGAGGAAAAATATCACCTTCTTGCCAAAATAACTAATATATTTTAAACTAGGCTAAAGGGTTATGATAGAGTTCTGGAAGGTCAATTTGGATGGATGTACTTACACCTTTACAGTTTTATTAATTGTTAATATGTACCACTTTACATGATTTAATATAGCAACAGGCATATATAGTTAGATGCTCATATGATGTACAAAATTTGAACACTTTAATCACTTTATGCCCCTTGGAATCTCACTGAGTCTTAGTGGAAAACAGTAACTAAAGTCAACCAACTATCCACAGTTAATCACACAAGAAAGTGTTTACAGAATCAACTTACTAATCAGACAAAAATGTTCAAATAATGAAATAAGTTAAACATATCGCAGCAAGCAAACTGTGGATGTAATATGAGGTTTTTAGTACGTATGTCTGCACTGAAATTCTTTAATGCCAGGTGGTGTTATAACTATTCAGAAAGCAAGTGGCTTTGGGGGAAAAAAGTATTGATTTAATGTTACAAGTGAAGTTACTACTACTCTTTATTTAGTCTTGCAATAAAAATGTGGGAAAGACACAACAGATAAAAGTCTTTTAAATAAATCTTTTGTAAATGTTTAGTATACAGTCACCAAAACAGTAAAGTTCAATAAGCCATAATGTTTCTTCTTCAAGTAAATGGGTCTTTTCAAATTCAGAAGTTTTAAATGCATGAGAATAATAAAGATCTTATAGACAACTCATTCTACACACACCTCTCCTGTTTTATGTCATGATCATCATGATTCTGAAACAGAATCAAAGAATCTTCACTTCTATAAACAGGAGTTTAAAGACTCATTATTTTCTTCTTTGAAATGAGTCGATGCTCTAAAAGCATAGTGCTGAAAGGCTGCCAAGCTAATAGTCCAGTGAGCATTAGGAAGAGATTAATTTTATACCTGGAATGAATATATACAGTTTCCATTCCATTTAGTGAAAGGGCTGGAATGTGAAATAGTGCTTCCTTCATGGTGCAGTGTTGTGTTAAACTCTGAAGTAAAGAGTCAGCCTCTACAACAGAGAGTGTATTTGGGACTCTGACCAGCTACAGATGTTGGTCCACAAAAAGTAAATCAAAATGGGATTTTTGAGATGCTTACTTGCATTTTTTTTTCCCCAGTTTTTTTGTGGAATACTGGTACTGGTACCCTGAAATCAATGTGAATATTTGGGAATGCAAGTATAAGTGTTTACTTTAAACATGCATCTATTAAAATTGAGAGGTGTGTGCTAGCAAGCACAGTCTCCTCACTAGAGCACTCTGCCTGAGGTGTAGCCTGAGTTGTAATCTCCAGGTGCGTTCTTTCTACTTTTCAAAGGATGCCAGATCAATAAAAAGAGACAGGGTAAAGGCAAAGCAATGGATCTGCTTCCACAAGGTTAGCTGGCAGTAATTAGCAGAGGAGATCTGGAGTTCCAGAGTGGTTTTGGAAACTGTGCCGTTAAAGGTTTTCTGAAAAGTTGTATTAAATTGTCTTTTGTTTTCCTGCTGCTCACTGTTGACTGTTCAGAACCCCAGGAATGGTTTTCTGAAAAAAAACCCAGGCCTTTCTGGTTATTAATCACATTAACGTATTTGGTCATACTTCCAGGACCCATATATCGGGTCATTCTACTAGGATTACTCAGATTTTATCAGTCAATGTGAAGAAATGTACAAGGAATGGGAGGATGACATCTCCTCTGTACCTTTTCTAGGGCAGCTGGAAAAGAATGCAAGCATTTCTTGCTTGGAGGAGTTCAGTCTAGGTTAATGAGCAGGAAGAACAATGCTGAAGGAAGGATTTCTTTTGAATCAGAACTGTAAGTAAATTGTATTCCTGAAAAATTATTGGTTCCTAATTGACATTCCTGGTCAGAAATAAATGGCATAGGACATCATAAATATTTGGAATGTTAAAGAATGATCAGAAGGAGCAAAAGCATTACAAGAATTGTTCCTTTATGCCACATATCCTGCGATGTTGCTATTCCAGACAAAAAGATGCTGAGGTAGGTGACCACACCTCAAATTTTTGTGAGAAGATGCACTGAGTCATCCATTACGTCCAAGAAAATCTCCACAGGCAACGGTTACAGCTGGTTGATACAAAAGAGTCTTACACCCAGAGACTTGCATGAGTAAATGAATTGACTGCTAATGAGGAAATTGATAAGCGTAGGTAAGCCCATTTAAAAGTATTTGAGAGAATGGCTGGGCCTAGTGGAGTGCTTTAACACTAGATTTAAAATAAATAACCAAACTTCATGGTTTTTATATTTGGCTGAGGAAGAACTGTGAGGAACTGTACCTGTAGAAGATTTTTCAAGAATCACTTGGAACTCTTTTCAGCCATGTAGAGATTCATATGACACAGTACTAAATACAAACCTGGATTTTTAATTTTTTTTTACCCCAGGCTCTTTGAACCTTAAGTATGACTAAATACAACTTCGAAGTAAAACCACATAGACATATAAGACTTAAGGTCAGAGGCTTCATTGGCCTATATTGTCCAACTTCTCAAATACCAGAGATCATTACCTTTTATCCTCACTCTTGTGTTTAATTCATTAATACACGGCCACTGCAGACCCCAGCAGCCAAAGAGACATTCTGGACTCCAGATCAGATTATTTTCTGACTCCCTCCACCCTCTAGTTATTTTCTGTTCAGCAGCTGTGACAACTTCACTCCATCATAGTCACTCAGATGCTATTACATACCACATATGGCAAAAGCAACATTTCCCCAAAATTTGTTTAGAACTGCATTAGAAAAAAAGTTGTACTTATCAGAAGAATAAAGGGTACAGGGGTAGTTCTGTTGTGAATCAGTTAGCCTTGTCACACAATTACTGTACTGTAGCTTCATAACAAACATTGGCTATAGCATTTGATAAACAAAGCTTGTAAATAATTTGCATTCTAAAATCTTTGGAAAATGCAGCTAAGATTTACTGTGGTTCTAACCACTGGGGAAAAAAAAAAATTATGTGATCCATGCCAGCTGCATGTTTTTGTTGAGCCACTGAAGAGTCTCCCTGCATGAATCTTTGGTAGAAGTAGGATTTTTTTCATGTGTCAGTATGTAAATTCAATAGAATGAAAAGCCTCTCTCTCTCTCTCTCTTTTTTTTTTTTTTTTTTTGAGTAAAAAATGTGACTAATGCCATGATGACCTCATACAGCTATGTTTTGTGCTTTTGGCATTTTGGCTCACCGCAGCTAGTAGATAAGAAGGATATGTGTCCGTCTGTAAAGAAATAAACAGTTTAATCATACTGCTGAAAATTATATGGTGCTGTTTCACTTCTGGTTCATCTTGTTTCCTCTTGTACCCTTATTGCGGCGTGAATGTGCAAGGTTATGCTATCATTCAGCTAAACAACTGGTCAGTAAAGCCATGCCAGCTACAGAGTCACTGTCTTAAGCCAGCTGAGAGATTCTTCTCTCTGTGGGGCTGGAAATGTGAGTGCCAATGGTGAAATCAGGAATTGCATGAAACAACAAATTTTGGGTTGGTCATTCTGTGGTTGGCAGCAATTGGATTGCTGCATCATACAATGGACCGTATAAAATGCAGAAAAAAGTTGGCATAACAAAGGAAGTATCAGTAAATGCTACTTTTCATTAAGATGTATGAATATATGCTTTTCAAGGATATGAATTTTTTTTGGTTGATGTCAAGGTGTATCAATCCAGAGGAAGGAGCAGGAGGCATTTTACATGTCCGCTGCTGTGTACACATGATTATACTGATCAGTTTTTTGGGGACCAGGTCCATGGCTTTTTGTCTTTCTACTGGTTATCTCTGTAACAAATGTAGAAAGAAAAGAGCCTCTGGAATTTTACTTTCTTCAGGTTATGCAAAACAATCAAGACTCCTTGTGGGCTTCTCTCTGCCCAGGCAGTGAGATGGCTCTTTCAGTGCTGGTCAGTGGTCAGTGTAATTCCATTGTTTAAAAAGAGGAAAGAAAGTTTGAGTCATCGTGACATAATAACTGACACTTTCTGAGCCAAACGAGGACTTTTCTGACTATTAAAGCTGCACAAGTAGAGTATGTCAGACCCTCATAAATTATATGCTCTTCTGTATCATTATTTTCTTTCACTTTGAGCTTTTAATAAAGATCTTACCATGTGGAATTACGGAGCAGTTAGGCTAATTTAATCTGTAGAAAAGATATTTGAAAGAATTTTAACAGATTAGGAGAAGGGGTATCCAGTAAAAGCATCCTTCAGCCTGATTAGTTGTATACACATCGTTTAGGAAAAAAGAAGTCATGCTTCACTAGCCTTCTGGAACTCTTTGAAGATAACACTGCCAAGATAGGGTATGCCATGGACATTATATTTTTGGATTTTCAGGAGTCATTTGACAATGTTTTACCCAAGAGATTAATGCTTAAAGAGAGGGGAGTGAAGGGGCAAGAGAAAAGTTCACTCATTAAATTGAAAAGCAGGTCTAAGCAAGAACAATGAGGAGCTAAAAATGTCATTTTTACAGACTAGGGAAAACGGGATTTGTAAGGCTACAGTTCTGTGTATCAAGTTAACCTGTTTATATAAATGGCTTGGATGGATGTACTTTTTTGAAACTAAAATAGACTCATTATCATTCATTTGTAGTGCTAAGAAGCTCTAACAGGACTTGTAGTCCCAGTGTGCTGAGCACTGTATATGTTGAGACTGTCCTTGCAGCCAAGGAGACACTGTAGAATAAAAGTAGAAGAAGAGAAGTGTTATTTTCCTGATTATATAGAGGAGGTTCTGAGGCCTGGTCAGACTTTGATCCCAGGCACAGAGTAAAGCCTGTAGATCTAATGAGTGAACACATTTTCTTAGTTGTGAGACCAGATTTCTGATTTGGAGATGATACTTCACAGGAAATGGCAGTAAATTCCAAAGAACAGTGAAGTACTGAAAAGCAAATATTGCCAGCCGAACAAATCCAAAATGCATTTCCAAATAAATATACATCCTAACCAGAAAAGAGTTTTAAAGTTTATTGTAAATCTTTCAGTGTAATTTCTGTGTTTGTAAGAAATACAGTTTTTATATATAAATGACTTAGAAGAACACATTTAGAAGAATTCTCTCTCCATGATGTAAAAAGTCTTGCAAAAAATGGTGCAACATTCCTAATTAGAACTTGCTTGGTTCGAATATAACTTTATAATTTAAAGCCATTTCTTAATTATTTCTATATGTAACAATAAAAGAACTAAACTGCAAAGACCACTTATTTTGGTCCACATAATGCTACGGCAGTGACAAATTGAGTGAGTGTGAGACCCACCATATCTAGAACTTGGGTTTGAAATATTAGACTTTGCAAGAAATAAACATGATCACACACATGAAAAGGATGTTCCAAGATGCCGGCCACCTCTTTCTGTGCATCGACTTCCCAGCTTACATACTAAGCTTAAATTCATAAGTGGTGGAAGAAATTTTCAAAGGAATTGCCTATACTGTAAAAAATAATAATAATAAAAAAATCCATCTTACATTCCTACATGCGTTTTACCACATTACCATTGCTCCTCAATGGAAGTGGGCTAAGCAAACTTCTACCCACGTGAGGAAAACGGTGCATGCATAAATAGCTGCCATGGATTAGGTCACGCACTGTAAATTCTTATCCTTTCCTAATTCACAGTTAATGCCTGGAAATAACTTGTTCTGGTTGCTATGTCTAACTTGTTGAATGACCAAGTGATTGTAGGAACTAATCCATTCATTACCTAAAAGAGCTCGTCTTTAGCTGGAGTTGTGCAGGCTAAGGATTTTGGTCTTAAAGACTCTAACCCTAGTTCTTTATCAATGTGATTAATATAATTATATATGTTTGAGACCACCATATTCTTTATGGAAGATGACTGCTGTAGTGTCTTTCATAATAGGAGTCCAATATAGACCTTAGCCATGCTTAGGTTGGCAGTGCCACACCTCTTATATGACATAAATAGGTATCTAAGTTAGAAAAGCTGCTCAGTGCGCTGTTATTGCTTGTGTTATGTCCTAAAGGAACATGAGTCAATCAATAATTAAGCCACAAAGTACTGCCTGTTGACATGGCAACATGTTCACAGATGTGACGTGAACTTGATGTCCTTCTTTCATGTCTCCTGTGAAAGTAAAAGTCTCCTAAGCCCAGTAACAAAGAATTGGAGTAGGCATTGCCAGGAGAAAAGGAGAAAATGCAGAAATTAGATAACTTCTTTTATAAAAATGGATGCCTTTGAACCTCTTCTCTCTCAAATCTACTGTATAAATGGTCTCTCTCTTTTTTTTTTTTTTTTTTTTTTTTAGTACAAGGACCTTTCCGTAATCAAAAAATCCCCAAATGCTTATTGCCAAATCCTTTTCAGAAGCGTGAAATGAACTTCCTTATGGATCGTTTTCATGATTGCTTCTTTCCCATGTATTTCACCCCACCCACATTTTTTAATGGAGCTGAAGTGAACACAACTCTTTTCGGTTACTGCTGTTTAGGCAAGACTCTAACTAGCTCCAAGAATAATATTAGCTGCTGCACTACAGATTAAGGGTTGGCATGAAGGTCCCAATTTGAAGTTGTCATCGTCTCTTGGTGTCTGTTCTGAAGACGGAAGAAGCAGCACAAGTTTGTGTAACATCAACTTCTGTACGTTGGGATGACTTTTGCTGGCTGTTTCTTCAGCTTCTTTGCATGTGCTCCCACTCTCACATTCTATCTGCTTGCCAGTTACCCTATTCTCCTCTTGGCTTGCCTGTCTTTCTTCCAAGCTTTCTGCAGCAGATGTTAATGGTCCTCACCAACGTCTTTTGTTTGCCACATGTGTTGCTACCTGTGTCACAATGGGTGAGGTCCTTTTTTCTTTTTTTCCAGGGCATCTTTTAACTTCTGCCTCTGTCAGTCGCTTGATCTCTCACACATTAAAAATTTACTACACTTTTTTTCCTTTGGGAGCTTGGTGTCCTCCATACAGAGGACATGTCCAGTCCAGCAAAACTACGCTTTTATAAGATTGCTTCAACACCGTTTGTGCAACAACTTTGCAGAACTTTGTTATTCATGATTTTATCTTGCCACTTGATATGCATAATAGCTTGAAGGTGCCGTTGATTAAATTTTTCCAATGCTTTGATGTACCAGTACTAGCATTTCCATGTTTCTCAGCTTTAGAGTGAGGTAAAAATTAGTACACTACAGAAAAGCAAGGGATTGGTCTTATGTCTAATAGTGTGTTAGTTCCAGCTTTATTGGACCTAATTCTCCATCTTGGTCCATCTAAATATTCAAAAAATCTTTGATGTATAAAAGCCAACTATTTTGAAACTCATGTTAGGAAGAAATAGTAGATACAGGGTTTAAAATTCTCTTGTGTAATTCTAGCCTTTTAAGAAATCAGGTAACACTTTTGGTAGCTTAAATTTTACAAAAGTACAATCTCAGCTGCAGGCTACTGCATAGCAGGGCAGTCTGAATGTTTGGTGGACCATATACCCTTCAGCAAGTATTAATCCTAACCTTCCAGACATAAGATATGTGGAAAACTAATACACAAGTTCAGTGATAAAAAGAGACAGACAAGATTGCTGAGACAGCAGGATGACCTCATACTTCATCAAATATGTCCCCCCTGTGCTGTTTTCTTTTTAATGTATTTTCTTCAGTATCCTATGCAATTTCAGATCTCTGAAAAGATGAACTTTATTTTTTAAACAAGAAACCTCTTTCTGTTTGTATCACTTTTCAGATCAACTTTGATAACAAAACTGTACTCCAGCAATATTTATTTTTGGTAGGGACAGGAGCAATTCAAGAACTTAAGGTCCTTAACAGCATTTTTGGGTTTAGGTCTGGGCAAAATGTGCAGCTGAATGACATGTCTGCTGTGCCTTTAATAAATAAATTGCTCACTGGCTGTGTTGCTTGCAAACTGACAGCCTTTAGGCAATGCCCAGTCGTCCTTTGTAATATTTGAATGTCAGGTTCAGTTGAGCTGGAGAAAAGGGCCCAAATCTCCATTTTAAAATACTGACATAGCTTATGCTTTTGCTGTTTTTATTCACTGAAAAATATTATTCTAAGGTTCTTTACTTGGAATTCTGTGACTTTTTAACACACAAATCAATTCATAAACCTTATGATACATATAATTTACAAACAAAAGCTAGACATTTAATGGGATTTCTGCAGGCATGTTATAATTATACCTGAACAATAGTCAACGGGGAAGGGAGTGATGGTAGGCCCATTAGGAAAAGAGAAGCATGACTGCTACCTGTGCAAGACTTAACTTGATGGGATCTCAGCTATTCCCATGGCAATTCAAAACACTGAAATTATACTGATTTAGTACTTGGTGTGAAATCATGACACCTTTACTTTTTTCATTTTTTTTATTTTTTTTTTTTTATTCTTTTTGTAGATCATACTTGAAAAGTATCACATTGACATAAGTAAATCTCATTTCTGGAAGAGATTTATCCCAGGCAATAAAATTGGAAAGATCAGCCTTTACAAAAGACATGAGTGTGCACAATACCTTTAGTGCAGCCCATGTACGTTGTTTAAAAAAAACTGTAAATGATTGTATTGTAGAATGCATTCAGACCTTTTCTAAGCTGTACAGTATACTTTATTCTGTCCTTTATTACTTAGAGTTTCATTAATTTTGCAAATTACACGGTTTCTGTTTCATTCATGTGACTTTAACAGCTCCATCTGCTGGCTGCGCACCAGGTAAGAGAATCGGCTCATACCGTTGAAGGTCTCTTGCTAACGGAGCTTCCATGAACTTGCTAGTGAAATGTTCTGTTTTTTCCCTAAGTTAGACAAAAGACAGACCATTGGAAATCTGCATTTTATAGATGCATATTATCTTACAATCCTGTGGAGTTTCTTTTGTGTTTACAAAGTTCTTAGTTGATGCCACTGTCAGTCTGCTTTGTAAATGATAAATATGGGCTTTTGTTGTTACAGGATCTTAATTTCCTAAAACTAATGCTAAAGTGAAAAGGCATGAAACTGTAGAAACTGGAAGAAAACATCAGATTAAATGTAAATGGCAATGCTCACTGAAAAAGGAACTAAGCAAAGATTTGCTTTCAGATGCAGTGCATCAGTAGCACTTGAAACTGTGTTGTATTCTGCAGAATTTGTCATATTGCTACTCTGCCATTTATGTTGAAGACAGGATACAGGGCAAGAGAGACTCTGTCCTTTTAAAGGAAATAGATGCCACAAAACTCCCAGAAATAATGAGGGAGGCTTGATTCATCCCCTCATTCTTTAAGTGGCATTGCATTTTCCTGAAAAAAACCCCAATACTGGGAGAAGATGTTTGTTGGAGGGGTGTCCCAGGATGCAGACATCTGATTTTGGTCACTCTGAAGAAGCGAAAACTTGAGGGGGAAGGGAAAAGGGTTAATAAATGTACCTTTGCTACAGTCAATAAGAGAGCCTCAACTGCATTATAATTTCTAATGCTGTCCATTGCAATAAAGATCACCTTAATTCTTTTGCCATGTGCAGCAAAGAGAAGTTTGCTGAATAAGAGTAATGTACCTTTTTCCAAAGTTTATTCCAGTGATTCAAGACAAAGAATGATTTAACAGAGCTTATATAAGCATTAACAGAAAAGTAAGTTACCACAGCCGTGCTATTAATCTGTGGATTCTGGTCTGATACAATACTTGGATGCTTTTTAGGGCAGTGAAGTCTACAAAACCAAGACAAGCCAAAATCACTTACGACATGCTGGGCTCACCAATATAGCAATCCACATTTTCTTATGACTATGAAGATATTGAGTCCATCTTTGCAAGGAAATTCAAGTGAAACTATTACTCTATTAGTAAATTAATGTTTACAAAGCTTTGTAAACTCAAATTGGTAAGTAAACGTTATCTTTGCTGGTAGCCGGGTCTAAAGATTCAGAAGGGATGAGTATCAAAAAGAAAGAAAAGATTTCTTTCACAAAGATGAAGTGCAGAATTGTGTTCACGTTCTTTCAAAAGCTCTTTCAAAACTCGTTTGCTGAAATTTTCAAAATACCTGAATGTTTCAGGTGAGTTTTACTGAAAGTCAAAAGGGCTTGTGGTCCCCATTCACAAAATCACTTGTGAAAGTATCAGCTTCTGTCCTAGTACTATAATAAATAGCACATGACTTAGAGGACCAAAGGATAGCTTTCTGCTGAAGATCATGCACAAGTACTAGCATACCATGGAATGATGTCAGTGCAGAAGATACAACACAGGATGCCCTTAACTGCATTAAAACAACACAGATGATTTTAAAAGGAAACCTGGGTAATACATTAATCATATGTTCAAGATCAGCATTTTCCAGTTAGTAAGAGTGTTCATGTAATATCTTATTGTGCAAGAAGCTGCTCTTTTTCCTTCCAAATGCATTCAATGTAGTGACCCAAGGAAATCCACCCTGATGCAGCTTTACCAGCTGCTGTACTGTTTCCTTCCTGCAGAGGTGTTCTTTAATGAGCACATGTTTCTTGGTCACAGGTAGTCTGCTTTATGCCTGACTGCATTTCTTTACAGGCTTTAAAATCCAGAGCCTTAAGGCACAAGTGCCATATGTATACTGGATGGGAGCCTGATCCTTCAGTGGACAGCTCAAGTGATTATGAATTACTCACTTGTGAAATCCTGAAGTGATATAACCAAAAGGACTGGTGGTTAGTAAAAACACTGATTTCTGTTTTAAAAACTATTTAGTAAATTTAATCACACAGTTTTATAAGAACTGAAAGATCTGCAACAAATTATCCTGTATAGCTTGAGAAATAGATACATATGTAAAGGTCTTTCTTACCTAAATAATTGTTACTTTTTAAATATCACATGAAGACATGTAGAGAGGTAGCTATCAAAGAAACTGTTACAAGCAGCAGGCCTTAAACTTTGTTTTGGTAGGATTGGCAGCTAACACTGACCATTTCTTCTCAGCAAAGATCTGGATTTGTCTTTTCCTAAAACTAGCTAATCCTTGCTCTCTTCCTCAGGAACTGTATTTACATCTTTTTGCATTTGCTTGAAGAACAGGTGGCTCTGATCAGCCAAACCTTAATCCTAGCAGACCTTGAACTTACTGGAACATTATTGCTCTTCCAGTGGGCTTAGAAGTTTTCTTTCTTTTTCCTGCCATTACTATGATTAATAAAGATCTTGACACACAGCCACAGATGCGCCCATATGTACACTAATAAATACAAATAGAAAACATAATAGGTTAAAAAGTTAAAACCAGAAATCAGTCAGGAAGGCAGAAAACAGCAGTTTGTTTGTATGTTTGTTGGGGGGTTTTTTGTTTGGTTTTTTATGTGGTAAGGCAAAACCCTCATATTTTTCCTAAAAAAAGGCAGAGTTAGTATTTTGGATAGTCTTACAAGTCCGAAACAAATGCTCTTCATTATCCATTGATTAAAGGAAAGGCAATTTCCTAATCTACATTAATTTACTGAACAGCTGGACAAATTTCCAAAACTTAAAAAAAAAAATTATTACCAAATGTTTTGAAATATACTGTGCTTTGCCTGACCTAAGTCTGAATGCTGTACAATTTGACTATCTGAGATAACCAATTTGTACTCCTGAGTAGCACAGAGCCTATGACAACACATCTCTTGTGACTATCCACACTTAGTAACCGTTTCTAAAATCCTAAACTGCCCACTATGAGTTTTGAGTATTGAGACCACTTACAGACGCTTTTCCAAATTATGACTCATTACATTAAGCCTTCTTTTCATGAAACTCTGCTTAACTGTGCATGTGCTGATTGTTTTCTTTGTCATCTGACTTTCAGACTGGTTACTGATCTCCTTTGATATACTGTACATGACATCCTAACAAAACCAAGTCTTTAATCAAAATGATGAGGATTCAAATGTGTGCCACTGTCAGACAGCAGGGTAAGGCTAACATGCAGCAGATGTGTACTTGCAGGTCAGATGGAATGAATGGATTTAAGACATACAGTTGGTACAATCTTTAGTTTAACCCTAGATCTGATTTTAAAACCCAGGTCGAACATTTTCACAATGAGCTGTGCCAGTTTTAACTCTCAGTTGGCAAAAGACTGGCATGAATATTTTACACGTGGGATAGACCTGACAAGCCTTGAAAGTCACAGTCTAGAAAGCAATTGAGACAAATGGCTCTGCGACTATGTTTTTTTGCTTTATGACAAAAAATCATCTGCATTAGTAGTTCTGTGTAAATACTTTCTCTTTCATGCTGCTAATCTACAAGATGTCTAAAAGCAAAAGACACAGCCACAGGTGATTGCTTCTAACAGATTTCATTAACGCAAGCACAAAACACTGAGATTGCATAAATGAAACCTGCAGCTGCGAATCAAAACTAACACTCTCTGGTAAGTCCATTAAGGATCAGGAAGCACCAAGAACAAATAGAATGTGCTCAGAATATGATCTGCTTTAATATAGTTCAGAAAAGAGCTTGCAAATGTAAACATTTAATTGTATAAGCTGAACTTTTCTCAAGAAAACAGTTTATAAACTTTGGGATAGACTGGCGTATTTTCCTCCTACACTTATGCAAAAGCTTTAATCTTAAAACATAGTGTCAGTCTCACTGAGCTCAATGGGAGTTGTGGTGCTCCATACTGTCTAAGAGATGTTTTGTTGCAAACCAGTTCTGAAGTGACTGATGCCACTAGTGTTTAAGCTACAGCATGATTAAGTTTCTCAAATTTGTTACAGACATTGAAGTTATAGTAGTTCAGGGTGTTGCTATTTGTTAGGGAAAGTGTTACCAGATAGTATTTTTACTTCATTATAGGGAAGTACTGTAGATATAATTTAATGGACTATAAAAAGGTAGGTTACGCTTTTTGTTCTGCTCTAGGAAAAGAGATTTTTATACACTATAGTGATATTTAATGCTGTTGATTATGAACTGAAGCGTCCTATCCCCCCGTTGCTATTGGCAGATGCCAAGAATTTGTGGATTCAAGCTGTGCGTTAGTTAATTGTAAATTCACTGAAAGATCCACAAGAAATGCTGATAGGAATAATAATGCTCAAATGAATAAGCAGTTAAGCATATCTTAACAAGTTACCATGTTGAGCCCAGTAGAAATACTGAGGTGGATAAACTAATCAGGAGCTAATTCCTGAGTCCTGCACAAGAGCTCTGAGCAGAATGTATCATTTGGGGGATACAAAGGAACCAGAAAGCTAGTAGGTATCTCCAGATGTCGATTCCTCTTCAATAACATCTTTTCATATACAGCATTTCCAGGTGTCACTACTGTATATGTCTGTTGATCCCCAGCTGAAGCATCAGTTCTTTGATGGTTACAGGTAGAGGGATTTAATTCACAGCAACCCTAATGGTGCTCAAACATATACCAGACAATGAAATGGCTTTTGTCAGCCACGAGTTTGGGGAAATGTTACCGTTTGCAACTTGGTCTTTCACCGAGAATAGTTTCTGCTCTTGGACAGAGGTGAATGAGTCCACTGAGGTTAATGAATTAATGAATGTGAGTCAGAGATGCAGATCAAAACTCTTGCCTTTATTCTCTTACTGTGTACTGAAGTATTTGTACAGTCATTGCTTTCATTTTACTTGTAGAGAATAGCATGCTAACAGCTTTTTCTAAGGCATCATAAGAAAAGTATCCCTATTGTTTAGTCATACAGCATAATGGGTCTACCAAAGCATGGAATTTGTATCAAAAAAATGTCTTTCAAGAGCACACTGAGGCTACAGGGCCCAGTTTTGTACTTGGATGCACCACTCAACATCATTCAGAAGAAATTGCATGCGTGATCAGTATCATTTCCTTTGTGATGGCAATACTCCATACATTGCCATTCATCTGCACCCTGGGATCTTTGGGGAAAGGAAAGAAACCAGTTCTACAATTTTCCTTATTCTATTGGGGAGAATTTTATTGAAGTTTTATATGAGAAAGGGTAACTACTAAAAATGTAACTTCACCTTTGTGATCTTAGCACATTTTCTTCAGTTTTGTTCAGCACACTGAAAACTAGCAATTGGAGGTCATGATGAGAATATGCACTGTTATCAGAGAGTAAAGCATAACATGTAAATGCACAGTGCCGTAGTAGCTGAAGATGGGAAATTTATTTCTGTCTTTGTGGTCACTGTAGTGAGGTTATACATCATATACCTTAATAGGTCAATATATTCACATATTGCTGAAGAGGTATTATGTTCCATAGTATTTATATATGGCATGTCACTGGGTAGTCCCTATTTTAGTCTATTAATATACTCTGATACGTGATATACTGTAACCTCAAGCATCTGTATAATCTAGAAGGTAACTTACACCGCCTGTGTATATGATGTCCAACAGCAGTGAATGCCGGTTGAAACTCCCTATTTACTATTGCAAAATATTCTAAACCCAAATCCTGCTCTTGGTGACATCTATGCGATGGTAAAACTTGTAGCAGTGTTGATGTAGCCTGGTCAATGCAGGATTTGCCTTTGAAGTGCACCGTGGAAAATTTCTAGTTTAGGCTATAAATTTTCTGCAGAGAATATTGTCTTAGCTCTCACTCTTGCTGTCTTTGGTTTCTGTAATTGAGTATAGACCCCCTGACTTCTGACTGAGCATCTAACGTAGATATCAGATTCTCAGATATACATTCTTCTCTGAAAAATTAAAAAAGAAGAGTTGCACATTATTCATAACCACCAACTACACACCTTCCCTGTGACAAAGAATGTTGTCATAAGTCAACACCTACACTTCTGCCTTTTATGTCTCCATACAGCTCGACGATAGTAATATCGGCTACCTCCTCTCACGTACCTTATGATTCTACCATCCAGGACCTCAGATCTTCCACCTGTGCTTTCTTGTCCTCTCTTGCTGTCCATACACAGAATGTGAAGGTCTCATTGCTATACATAATTACTAGTTGGGCAAGAGGCAGCATGTCCTGTGGCTGTTTATGAGCTGTATGTGTGTTGATTGTCCAGCTGGTAAACCAGACAAAACAGAACTTTTGAGTTCACGTTGCAGTTTTTCCCTTAATGAGGCCAGTCATCTATCTAGTCATCAGTTTTCGTGTAGCTGGGTAGAACCTAGTATCTTTGAGATCACTGCTCTTCTATCAAATTTGTTTGAGATTGGCCAATAGATTAAAAAGTTAGTGGGAAAGACAGAAAACAACACAGTTGCATAAGTTTGGGATGATCAGGCTAGGAACAGAGTAATGCTCTCTGAATACTAGACTAGGCTAGTGTACTACTTAGGTGTGTACTCACTAGACTAAACTAGACAAACAGATTCAGAGGTCAGATAGTTTCCTAAACACTGTAAATAACACTATCCCAGGAATGGGTCCAAGGAGACTTGCTTATGTCAGCATACTCACATTGCCTCTCCTTCCACATTTTGTACCATGAAAATAACTTTGAAACTAGGACAGTCTCTATGGCTAATTATACCTGCATCTAAGGGAAAGTTTTGGCATTGTGGAAATGTGCAGCGGAATTCCCATATGCTGCATTTGGGAAAGGATTTTTGAAGAAGCTGTAATAAATTCGCTTGTTTCATTTAGTTCTTTGTTGAAAGAGAACTGAATCTATGGAGTGCTGGATGTTCAGCCAGGATGTATTTATCCTTCAAGTAGGCAGAATATGTAACTGAATTTTATTTAAGGTTTGAATGCTTCTACATACTTATTCCAGAAAAGATCACTATGACCTCTGTTATGCCAAAAGGAACACGCCAATCCATTTGAATGAGGTGTGTCATATAAATTCTTGCTATAAATCTACTGCAACCAGTGGAGTTAAATGTGGTTACAAATTCTTTTTTTTTTTTTTTTTCTCCAAACCTATTCTGTAAACAATATTTTGAAAATACTCATTAAACTTCTCCTCAATATCAACACAGTAATGTAACATCTCATGCTTAAACTTACTCTATGTAAATCGATTTATATAAAGTTTCTGTCTGTGAATTTCATTTTATGACATGTATTTGATACCTTGATTCACCAATGTAGGGGTCATCAGTTGATGTCTCAGTGCTTTTCAGAGGGGTTTTTTTTAAATTATTTTTCCATTTCTGATTGTCAAGCTTAAAAATAATATGATTTCGCACTAAATTATGGTGTTGTTCTAGACACAGAGAGATATATATGCATATGGATATATGTATAAATTTGTATGTATGTTTTGACTGGCATATCAGCACACATCTGTTAACAGTAGGATCAAATCTTTATTCAGTTTTGAGGATAACATATCATATGTCCTGGCTGTGAAGAGGCCGTAGTCTGAAGTTCTTTAATGTAATATTTCTAATGTCTTTGTAATGGCTGTATAAATACAAATTTTCGTTAAAAAATCATAATCTTTAATTCAAAAGAAGAGCTTTTATCGAAGAGCCTCTTATGCTGAAAAAATTGTGAAGATGCAAATTAGTCAAAGCAAAATTAATGCCTGTTTGCCTTAATGAACAGCTAATTCAGTTCCTTGGAATTCGATGTTATGGAGCAGCTTCTCTCCAGTCTTATATGATTTGTATGATGTGATTTGAAACAGCATGAGTATACAGACACATTTACAGGACTGTTCCTTGAGCCACAGGCAGCTATGGTTAGTTTAGTTGGACCCACTGTCTTCAATGCACTGTTTTAACTAGATTCACTTACTTATACTCCTACCTAAAAACTCAGGTAGGACTTGCCTACCTGAGTCAAATTCAATTGACTACATTTGTCTTTTAAATTGAAAACGTTTTAAAATTTAGTATTTATAAGGGGATAATTCATTTATAGAAGTGGTAGACTTCTGTTACTTAACACAGTAATTAATTAGCCTGATTATAAATAGGAAAGATTTCGTAACTCTTCTGCTATCATAAAGCTATTTGCAAAGTCAGCATTACATAGTATAAAATTGTCAAACAGAAATCCATCTGTCTCTTGTCGTTCCCCGATCACCAGATGTGCCTGTTTCCCTGTTTTCCTTCTGGGGGAAAAAAAAAAAAAAAAAAAAGGAATCTGGGACCTTCTCTTTTGCTAAAGTATTTCATTGTTCAGTTCCCATTTTTTCTTATTTAAGAGATAATCATAGGCAGATCACAAACTTGAAGGTGCATATATTGGATGCACATAAAGTCTCTGAGGCAAAATGCATCTATTCAGTTTAGTTTATACAGAGTCAAAATAAGTCAAATGTGTGAAATTTAGATTCAGAGTTCACAGATTGTCCTTTGGAGAAGAAATCAAATGATAGCTCTCTGAATAACCCAAATAATCAAACTTATTTGGTATTGGACGTCCTGAATTTAGCTGAAAAAGTTAGCAGTTTGTGTTCGGATCTGGTTTATATTAATGCAGATAGAAGGCCGCCATCCTAGAAATGTCTTCCTGTATCAACAGCAGGCTTTATTTGGGTAACCTGTGCTATGCTATAGTAATTGATTTCTGAGATCAGCTCCACAAATATATCTACTGCAATTCTGTGGTACAGAACTAGACCTTTAGCATAATAGTTCTCTTGAGCAACTAAGGAAAAATCCTTCAATAAATTTGAAAAAAGTTTTACAAACACCAGTGATGCTTCTTTTGCAGCAGTTTCCAGGATGGTGGCGGGGTTGAGCAATGCTTGTAAATCAGAACCATATTTTTAAGATGCGGGAAGATGTACCTCTCTTTAGCACAACTGAGAAGTGGAGGTGATACTGCTACTGGATTCCAGTGCAGGACAAAATTCACAGGACCATTAATTTTGCTTTGCATCACTTCCTCAACACAAAGCAGACTTAATGCTACATTAACTGGCAGCCCAGTGGTTCACAGTGTGTTGGAGAATCCAGGTGGTGCAGCTCTGGTGAAATGGCTTGTACAGTTCCTTCCTCGCAGCTTCACTGTAGCTGTTCAGCAAGAGGGTGGGCAAACGCAGGGGCAGATGAAGTTTTCACTATAATGTTTTTCTTAAACTCACAGCTTCCAAAACTCTGTGGTTAGGTAAGAATCTCAGCTTTCATTTAAAAATTAAGTGTCAGAAACCATGAAGTAAATCAAAAGAAAAACAGGCAGATACTAACCTTGTGATGTTTGATCCAATTTTGCATTTTGGGGAACTGTCTTCTGGTTTTTGAACACCTGGATTTGGCAAGGCTGCTATCATGCCTGGAACAATATACCCAAAGAGTTTTCTTACTATCACGATTCCCCTTCCACCTCCTTTCAAGCAAATGAACTAATTTGGATGCAACATTTCAACACATTTTTTGCATTGAAGGTGGCTAATAGCCTACTATAAGCAGAAAGAATATTTCTAAAAGCCCAAACAAATAGCTGAATAATGTGCTCTTCACAACCTAAGTGATCCAAATCTATAGTAAAAGAAAATATTAAAAATTAATTCCTCTACTTACCTGCCTAAGCCGAAGTTTAGGATTCAAGTGTTTCAAGAGCTACAAGGTTGGCATAACTGCTATTCTGGAGCCTGTTAGTTCTCATACTTTAATGAGTTACTTGACAATATTAGGATATTTACATTAGAAATGTTTCATACAGTAGTATAGATGATGTGGAAGAGAACTTACAGTTCATGATTTTGTACTGTTTATATGCTTAAGGAGAGTAACAAGCTGAGTGTATACATCTATTTAAATTAGTTAGGCTTTAAAGACTCTGAATTCCCAGATCCATTAGAACTAAATCCTAAAATGTGTTCTGGCAACCAGCAATTTAAGTGAAGTAAAGCATGCATTTGCAGTTTTTTGCTGAATCAGTATCACATAGGAGATATCCTGTAGATTTGAGTCCTTTATGTCTAAATATCATGAAACATTACAACAGTTACTTATAATCCCAAAACAAAAACCAAAATATTGTATAAGAACTTGAAATGGAGGAAAATACTTTAAAATCCTAAGTTCTTGAACAATGGGATCCCATTTTGATATTTGTAAATGCACTTTATTAATGACTTAGGATTTTAAAAAGACTTGTCTTTAAAATATTACAGTGTATCTTAGTATGAATTAAGGAACATTTTGAAATACCTGTTCTTCTGTTAAAATGCACTCTAGGGGCTTCTATGAATCTTATTTACTGGACAGACCAGAGTGACTCACTCGGAAAAGTTAAGGCCTATCAAGTAAAAAAGTATTTGGGAATTTCTTTAAATGTCACTTATTTACTCAACACTGGGACTGCTTCTCTATCAGACTAATACCTAGGGACCTCTGTTGACAATTATTCAGCTGTTTTGTATAAGACATCTGTATGCTAAAAATGCATTATCAGTTTATGAGTGGAAGAGTTTCATACACTCTGAATGGCTTTTAATATGGTAAGATACCATGCATGTCTTTTACTGAAATATCTGTTTTTGTTTCCTGATTTTTTTTTTTTGGTGACGCGTTCTTTTACTTAAAGTCCTAAATACAGTGGTCGGTAGGACTAGAGAGCTCAGAATGTTAGTAATGAGATACGGAGCCCTTTTCTTCTAGGTCACTGGCATGAATTTGACCCTGGTTAGTAATAACGGAGAGTCATTATCAGCTGGTGACTGTTTGGTGGCCTACAACATACAAGCTGGTGGTTTCACTTTGTGTAATGACCCATGGCTACATACACATATACACAGTCTTCAGTTAAAACATGTGCAAATAGCTTGGAAAATACCATATATCTCATGATTGAACTTCAAAACTCAGGCTGAAAGGTCATCTGTGGTGGCAATTAAGAGTGACAGGCTTTATACCCTGTCAGCCACAGAGAACAAGGCACTCTCCAGCATTCACACAGGTCATTTGCTTCTGCTTGGACAGTGGTACATACACATTTAAGGCAGAATAATGGATAAGTACTAAATTCATTCTATACAAGACAAGGTTATGAACCAAAGTCCTTCCAGGTGTGGAGTCTGTGAGCAAAAATGAGGGAAGCAGAAAATAAAGGGGAAGAAAACCGATGGGGAGGGCGGGGATAAGAGTGTAAAAGATATGAAATGATAAAATAGAGAATATAGATAAATGTAAAGCAGCAGATGCACTGCTGGCCCATACTTCCCAAAACACCTGACCTCTCCCCCTGCCTCCTTTTTAGAATTAATCTACTTCCTGTTAAAAAAAAAAAAAAGGGTTATTATGTAAGAAGAAAAAATTTAGCAAAGTATTTAAGCACATTTTTCCCTTTCAGCATGTAAAACATCCTGCTTGTTTCAGCAGAGTGATTGTCATCCCTTACATTAGGTACTTGCTTGTCTACCTTACCAAAGTGAAGTTTCATAATTATGCTGAGTAGACTAAGTTAAAGGGCTTGGTTATGATGATGGATTGTAGCTTTGCTACACCATCAGCAAGCAGCATGGTGACCGGGAAATTAGTAAGGAGTAACAAAGAAATAAGGTCCCCACGGATGTGATAGAACTTTTTAGGGAGAGCTGAGAGGGCTTTTAGAGCAAACACATGCTCGATCCGGATTTTCCACAAACTGGTTCACCCATCTCTACAGTTTCTGTTAAATATCTGTGACATACATGAGTTGATTCAATGGTGAAAGGCTTAAAGATCAGGCTGGGTTGACATTTTTCTTGTAAGGCTCAATATCATGAAAACATTCGAAGTGTAAAGAGCTGTAGAACTGGCTAGTTTCACATGTCATACTGATGCTGTGTGGCTTTGTAAAAGAACTGATACACTTTGACGCTCTAGGCCTGAAGCAAACACAAAGCATAGGACTTCTGAGCATGGTAAGAGACCGTGAAGCAGCAGCGTAGAGCACCAGGTAAGATCAAATTCCTGGCTGTCTTCCATTTCCCTGTCACACTGCGTATGCTTAATAAACTGTTTTTACAATAGTGATAGGATATGACTGCCACCTGCATGCTATGTAATATGTATTCTCTACAGTAAGAACATTTAGCAGCTGCAAGACATAACTAGTTTAAGCCTAGGATGCCTGAACGTTCTTAGGTGAGCTCACTACTTTCTAAACTGTAAAAATGCTTAATCTCTTTGTCACTTTATATTATTTTGTAGTTAATATAGTCAGTGGGTTGACAAAGGCACATTACTAGGGGCAGAATCTGGCCTATCATATTTAGATTCCTCAACTAGAGACACTACAACCTCGTAAGGGCACACATTCTGCTTTGTTTTCACATCTGAACTGTGAGAGAGTAGATCTTGTCTTGCAGGGCTGTAATTGCCAACTCTGTGACAAATGTATGTGAGCTCAGTGCTGATACATAATAACCCACAGAGGCTAAGACCACATTTTGGTTTAAGAACTTAAAACAAAAACTGACTGACAGCTTAGCAATATATTCTTGTCCGACATTTTTGACTGGCACTTCAATGGAAAGCTCTTTGGAGCAGGAAATCATCTTGTATTTGATAATTATACAAAGCGCTGTTCCTAACTAAATGTCTACTGAAACTTATATTGTATAATGATTTTTTAAACTTATAATAGTGCAAACACCGTAAGCAGCTTATATTAAGTTCTAATACTTCTTAATACTTCTTGTATAAGTACCTTTCCCCTTTTTAATTCTCTTCTGCTTTCCCATTTTGGGTCTGCAGTCACTTTTCTTTAAGCTTCAGTTATCTTATTAACTTTGTCTTACTCTGCAGAAGCAGTAGATTTTATTCTGCTCAAAGGCAAACCTTTATGCTGTAGTTAGCAGGGGAATGTTTGTATGTAGGTCTTGACTTCCTCCTCATTGTGTCTTTTGGTACTTCTCACAATAAACTTGTCAAAGCTAAGGCTTATTAGATATCAACTATATTTTTGTCTTTTACAGTCCTCCATTGCTAAATAAGAAAGGCAAGCTTCTTTCACAAACAGAGGAAGCATCTTGCTGCTTTCCAATGGGTAACCACAGATACTTCATACGTAACCATTGATTTTCTATCCAGGGATATGCAGGAAATCTTACAAAGAGCATGAGTAAGGACACATCTAATAACATGTCAGACTTTTCCTGTTTCCACACTTGAATGCTCAGTCCAGAATACTGATCCCTGCACCAGAGAACAACCACAGTTTACAAAGTCAATATATACTGTATGAAGTAGCTGTATAGTTATGATACTTACCACAGGGAATGAAACCTAAAATTTTTAGATGCAAGCAGAGGGCATAGGCAGGATCTGACTTTTCTCTGAAGTAGGCTCAGCTAGAGGAAAAATATTGATTTTCACCACAGCCATCCTTCCTTCAAAAGTTATTTCATGTTTGAAAGGAATGCATGAGGCTAGAGAGGAAAAGAAAAAGGGTGATATTTTATCTTAATTTATAATTTTATTTTATTTACAAGATTCAGTTATTTTATGTTTGTTCTTCCTTAAAGAAAAGCAAATAAACCAGAAGATTTTCTTTAACTGCAATGTTTGATGCATACTGCACTGGAAGTTATTAATTAGTATCAGTGGTCAGTCATGGCAGTCATGTGTTCTTCCAAATAGGTGTTGCAGACATCAAATAAAAAAAAGTAAAAATAAATTAAACTTGAAAGGTTTAGTTTGTTTGTGTAAAGCACCCAAATGTTAACAAATTTCTCTGAACCAACTGGTAAGTCATAAATCTGCAAAGTCTCAAACTGACTTTTTTCCAAGACTACGTGCAAACTGCCAGCTTCAGTTCATGAGGTCTTTGCAGACTGAAATCAATTGCTTGGTTTCAGAACCCTTTAGTCAATACTGGCTTTTGCTAGGCGAAAGGCTTCTGGGCTTAGTGAACCACTGGTCAGATGCAGAACAAAGTTGCTATTGGGGCTGGGTGTTTTTTGATAGAACACATTTATGCAGAAATGCAGATACTCTCATTTTGGATGGGGCAAATGGGAAGTGGAGGAGGATGTTGGAGAGGAAATATGCAGATTACATTCTCTAAGCCCCCTGGAAAATCTAGTTTTGCCTGTGTTCCTACACTCATTTTTTTAATGTGAGCAATTGACAGCTTGATATTCATGAGCATTAAGAAAAAATGAAATAAAATCAGTTCAAAAAGAGTATTCTGTATAATTCTCATGTTAAGGCATTTTCTTGAGATAATTACCTATTTTAGAAATATAGCTAGAATTATTGTGTAATAAAAGCAGAATTGGACACGATATCCAAATTAAAATATATCTGCATTGTAGTATATTTTATCCATAATAATTCCTGTCCCTTTTGAAAGAAAATGTAACTTTTTTTTTTCTTTTAATTTAAACAGTTCCACTTGGTGTTCTTTTTGCTCATTGTTCTGAAGAATTTCTGCCTGAAGCACAGCTACAGTGCACTCATAAAACATATCAAGGTATCAGCATTCTCCAGTACTCCAACTACTCCAAACACTGCTGTGTGAACAGCTGAGAGTGCATTTTTTTAAATATTCGCAACTAAAAATACTTCAGCACTTAAAAGTGCCCAGTTCTGCAAGCCTTCCTTGGCCAGGACACTTCTCAAAAGTTCAGTGAAATTCTAAACCTAGTAAGACTGCAGATTCAAAATCAAAATCTTGGGGATGTACTTCAGGGGGTAAAAAAACCAAAGCAACAAATGAACTGTGAGAAAAAAAAAAAAATCCTTTTTGATTTAGAAAGTGAAAAAACATGGTAACAAAAAAAAATCCTTAAAAATACTGACTATCAAAACACAGCTCTGTATTTTTAAGAGAGTAATTCCTTATGCAGGAAATACCTGCGTAATTAACATTTACTACAGCAAAAGCCCAAACCTGCATTCTTTCCCCATTCCAAACTTCTGCTGACTTCATGCAAACATAAGTGCTCTAAAAATGTTCTACTTCCTTGTAAAAAAATAAATGTAAAGTTTAAAATAATGTAAGGAAGCGTGACTCTTACTAATACAGCACCTACATAAAATTACTAACAATCAAGTAAGCACAGATAGTTTGAAATATGCAACAAAAGGTCACGGATGTTAACGGAAATTAAAATATGATTTCAGTGATGGACTTTGGCAGACTCTGCTAAAGAAGATGGGCTGCAAACCCAGTGAGTCCAGCGGGGGATATTAGATGAACTAAATGCAAGGTTATTCATTCCTCGGTTGACTCTGAAGTAAAACAATTCTGCATGAATGGAATATGCTAATTTTTTCAGCCACTGATACTTAGAACACTTGATTCTTAATATTTATAATATTAAATATTTGCATACTATCAAGTGCGTGCATAGTTTTCTGCTTGTTCAGCTGTTAATTACTGATCCTTAGGAAACAAGATGCCAAACATGACAGTACAGGAATATGTATGCTGAGACTGCCTCACAGAGCACTGTCACAGTAGGAGGCAGACAAATCCTGATTCAGTACTTCAAGAGTAATTTTAGGCATGACAGTTTGTTAATCCTAAAATAAAGTAAAACTGAATGGAACAGTAAGGAGAAAATCTGAACATCTAGTTGTCTCATAATTTGAAATGCTTTTTGTAATTATTTGTTCAACTTAGAAAAACACCACACTTAAATTAGATGGGTTTATGTGTAGTTCATCTATACTTACTATACTTACTTACCAACACAAGAGATTTTTGAAAGATGAGAAATGTCTTTCTCTTTGTTCTCAGCTAATTTGTTTGCCACTGCAGTCTCATTTGAACTGAAGGATGCATAGGTTGTAAAGTATACGATACAGAATGAGATTTTTATATTTTCTACGTCACCCAACAGCCAATTAAAGCACTAAGTCAGCTTGTGAAAGAAAAGAATTCTGTTGCTCCTTTCACAGTACATGGTAATAAATGGGTCCAAAAGTTTTAGATTTTTTTTCCCCAACTCTTGAGGCCAATTTAGCCAGATGAAAAAATGACAGGGGAACAAGCCTTCAAACTGAGCTCTTAATTCTTCAGACAAGCTCATCACTGGCACAATGCTGCTATGTACAGTGACAGAGCCTGAGCGTATATTAGTTCTTGTCTACTCAGTTGTTCACTCCTCCAACAAATCCACCTCATGTCACTTGCTTCAGTAGCTCCTGTATTTAAGACAAACCAAAACATATAGGTGGTCAGGGGTTTACAGTTCCTTCTTAAAACTGGCTCACAAAACACATATGACTGCGCCTCATCCATCAGATAATGAAAATGCATGACATGAAATTGGTCTTTGTGGAGCTACTCAGTGAAGGCAAAGAACTGAAATAGAAGAGTGGAACAACAATGAAATTAAAACAATTGGAGTAACAAGTCTAATCTTAAAATACTTGATCTAGTCTTAAGGTACTGTTTCTATTCCAACATAAAATGTAAAATCTGTTTTTGGAGCAAATCTGTTCCAGATTCACATGGCAAGCAACATTGTGTTCAGTTCAGTTGTAGGGTAGGTTTCTGAGCCACGGTAATTTCAATGCCACAAGAAACATAGACTATTAAGTAAGTAGTAGAACCTGGCTAATTCACATCAGTGGTTCAAAGCACCAATGTCTATTACTAAAATTTGTAAATTAGTAAGTTATCAAGCAGCATGGCCCATTTTTATGATTTTCCCATGAGCGTTAATGATATTTCAGCTTTTCTTAAAGTCTGCTCCTGCAGGCTAGTGAGTAGATGCAAACTTCAGCTTCCATCAAAAAAAAGTTTTAGCCTTTATGGTTAGAGATAAAACCTGAAAACATGAGCCAACTGAACCCTAGAGTATCAGAAAACAGAAGGCAAATAAGCAGAGCCTCAAATTTATTTATTTACTTTTTAAAGATCTGGCAAGCATCAAGCTAATCTTTTGATATTTGATGGACCACTTTATGCTTTTTAAACACCTGTAGTTAGCAATATTGAACTGGCACAGTATGAAACAGAAGAGCACTCCAAATACCATTGTACCAGATCCTGATTTTGCAAGTCGATAAACACCATCCACTGGGAGCTTACGGCACTGTGCAAGTTTAAACCTTTTTTAATAGATGCAGTTTAATATTAATTATTTATTAAAATATAGTGTAAAGTATTCCTTTTTTTCTGTATAAAATTAAAGTAGTCCTTGTAATATGAAACCTGAGCACAGCTCTCTAATTTAGCACAGCACACAATTACAGAGTTAAGCACGTGTGAAAATGCTGAATCAACTTTTTTCTTCTGTGTGTGCTGAGAAATAGGGTGGAATCTCCAGATTACATTAAGTTTCATTTTATTATTCATTTAAGAACAAAACGTGACAGAAATAAAAAGGACAGTGGAGTCCAAAAGTGTTGGAGGCACAAATCTTCAAAGCCTGTGACTCATTTTACTGCATGTGAGAGATCGTCAAGCTCCTCAGAATACATCCATGAACAAATTTATGAAACAAGCTTCTGTATGTAGATTCCAATTTGTGCAAATAATGAAGTAACATTTGTAACCGATTTGGCATTCTGAGTCTTGTTGACCATTTTCCTTCAGGATCGTTGCAGGAATCTCAGCTAAAACCTTACTTCTGCCAGAATACAGGATTAGACAAATTGGCAGGTGGTAATAGATTCAGAAGTTAAAAGGAAACAAACTGAGCAGGAGGATAAAATCAGGGCAAGGTAATTAACATTCTGTTTATATTTTCAAAGAAGAAACAACAGGAAAAGAACAGATGCCGGTTCAGATTTGTGGACACTCCCAGGAATTTTTTGCTTTAGGGAAAACAGTAAGAACTGCCCAGAAGCTGTGGGACTCAACTGGCCACTCTGGTGAAAGAGGTCAGATTGCACCGAGAAGCAAGAGGCATAGGAGGGTGTCATTTAATACACATGGTAGCTTCCTGCACAAAACTGTTTCTCAGCTCCAGATGCGCTTGTGGGAAAAAAAAAAAATCACTGGGGAGCGACTAGAATTTAGAAATTATAATATAAATTAAAAGTGATATCAGAGCTATTGGGAGTTTGTTTAATAAGGCAGATTTTAGTCTGGCATCATACCCTAACACACCCAAAGATATATAGTCAGCCCAAGAGCTACAGGGAAAAGCAGAACAATCATGCAGCAATCAGACATTTTTTAAAATACCACATGGCATATGGCAGAGAACAGAGACTGTTCTGCCTACAGTACATGCTGCCAACAGGGTGTTCTTTCAGGGGCTGATGCAGAAGTCAGTTGGATGGAGAGGGCATTGGGTTGACATCAAAATATGTAAAGTTTTGGGGAGCTTACGAAAGGAAAGAGAAAATAGATATAAAATGCTGGCCCCAGTGAGGACTATTACAAAATTCCCAACTGTCCAGGATGGACCATATCATGAGTGACTAAGTGCTCCTGCAGCTTTGCAGAATTCAAATAAACTTCATTTTTACCCTGTTGGCCACAGGTTTGATCTAGTGACTGCTGTTTGGTTTGGTTTTTTTTTGTTTTTTTTTTTTTTTATAAGTGAGCTTTAAAACATACCCCCATTCAGTATCTCTAGCCTTTCACCTGTAGTGAGTGGAAGAACTACCTATGCATCTGATTTTCATTTCTACACAATTAATATTAAAATAATTTTACCAGTTCATTTTAATTATATCAGTAGTTTTCTTTAGACCTGTAAATATATAGCAGTTGTATCTGAATAACTGAGTAGAGGTGATTTCATGCAGAAAGAAAGAGAAATTCTCATTGATTTTCTCCTACGTAGCAATTTACTACTAAAGTAGGATTGTCTTCCGTTCTAGGAAAAGAAAAAAAAAATGGTTTAGATGTCAGTGAAAGGAAATACTGAGGCAAAATGCCTTCCAAAATTGTCTCATCAGACTCAAAACATGAGAATTTAACCTCTAATTTCCCGTGTATTTCGAGTGAAGCTCTGGACAAGAGAGTACTGTGACACAGACTTTCAGTGAGGTGTCTGGCCTGAACACCAGGTATGTGGTAAGACATTAGTCTGGACAAGGCGCCACGACGAACCTGCGGGAGATGTTCATTAGCCATTGTTGATGGCCCTTTCTAGGTCAAACCCCTTAACCAGTTGGTATCTCAGTTCCTTCACTGGAAAAAAAAATGGATCATATTCCCCAACTGAATGAGTTAAATATCACATCATCCTTAACACTTATAAATGCTTTGTAATCATTCACTGTGAGATCATATAGAATTGCAAGGTAAAGCCTAATCCAAATACCAGGTAAGAGAAGTCAAAGCCTTTCATGCAGTGCTAGGAATACCCAATACGACTCATTTGGAATAAAATTTTCATTCCAGCCTATTTCAAGCATACAAGCAATGCTACTGTTTTGCCATCTCAAGTTTCTTATGACAATGTTAATCTACTTGCAATGGATTGTAGCACGGTGCTACAAGGTCTCCTTGTCTTAAGGGGGAATCTGCTGATTTTTGTGTATGTTATTCGGTGTAGCATTCATGGCAAAGGTTTATTTCACAAGAACAGATTTGGTTGTTAAGACAGCAGTGTTTGTTTGCTGTTGTTTTTCTATGTTGTTGTCTTATGTTAGCTGGTAAAATATTTCAGGACTTTTAGCAATATATGTTAAAGTTTTACTGAGAATCCTTTATAGTAAGCTGAGATGTAGTGGTTACGTTGTTTTTCAGGAGTCTTCAAATTTTCCTTTTTTTTTTTTTTTTTTAATAAGGAACATGAAGGGAGATTAAAAGCAAATTTCAATTGTATGATTGATTTTAAATTTATTGTTTCTGCGTGGTGTTCTTGCAGAGAACCTAGATATATACATTTTGCATATTATGATCCTCCAGAATTACCACTGTGTGGATACATAGGGAGAAGTGGGGCATAGAGAGCAGATTTACATTTTCCTCCCTTTATTTTGTTAAGAATTTCATCAACTTGTTTTTAGCTGCAGTATGTATAACTCTCTGTTATATAGTGTCAGAAACATTTTGTTGAAATCAAGTTTCAGCATTTGTCTAGTATACTAAATTAGAAAGACAGTGATCTTTCTTTCACTAACTCAGTTCTTTCTAACCCAGTGACCCAGATCCCAGTGAGTTTCCTTAAGCTCAGAAATACTATTTCACAGAACAGTCTGTACATTTGCGCTAGTTCTACCCTTTATTTATTGTTTTCCTTATGGAAGGCATTTTCATCTTGTGAGTTATATATTCTTTATTTGTTTCCTTCTGTTTTAAAGCAAAGCTAAGATAATAATAATTCCTGGTTTATCAAAATACCTTAGTTGGCTTGTCATCTTACTTTTACTAAACTTTTCAAAGGAATTTTAAAATAAAAATGTCATTGAAAAATGAATTTTCAGGGCATCATCCTACAGCATATGAAGTAGATTTAAAGGAAATTTACCCAACTTAAATAGGCAGCGTAGCAACATGCAGAAGATTCTTCACTCTGTGAATTGGAAGGAAATCAGTAGAAGCTAATTGATTTATAAAATAAATAATTATAATTATT
>JMFS01098894.1:0-10131 GCA_000699545.1 Podiceps cristatus | reverse complement strand
ATATAAATCTGCATATATCTGTATATATATATAAATCTGTATATTTTTCTGAATGAAGAAGTCTATAGAACAATCCAATGAATTGACATTTGTTCCATGAATGTAGAAATACCTCCATGTTAAATGCAACTGTTGCAAGGAACATCTGTCCCAAAGTAGGCATAATACGATCTGCATCTCTTTTTTGCCTTAAAAAAGATGTATTATTTTAATTTAGAAATGCTTTCAAAAAATCATTTTAATAAACATTTTTGTTCTTAAGGAATAAAACTCAATTGATGCTCATGGTTTTTAAAAAGAATGAACATATTATAGAATGTTGTTCTTTTTGGACTGTGCAGGTTTCCACTGGAAGATATCTTCAATGTGTGTGGAAGAAAAACAGAAAGCCTTTAGGTAAAGTATTATTTCAGTCCCTGTAAAAAATGTTTTCATTGGTACTCTTACTTATTTCCCATTTACAGTAGTTTAGGAACAGTTAAGGATAAAAATGTTTGTTTGTTTGTTTGTTTTCCTGAACCTGTCCAAGTTAGCAGAAAGTACGGCTTTTCAGCACTTAGCGTGGCTGTGTTTGTAGAATCGTAGAATCATAGAACCATATAGGTTGGAAAAAACCCTTAAGATCATCACGTCCCATAGGACGCACTGGGTCCTGCAGCCCGCTTTAGGATGTGAGCAGCTACACCGCGTTTAATTCCAGTGCTGGTTTCAACATCTCCTCTTTGTGACACATTGTACAACATAGACCCTCCCTAGATGGAGGAAAATATGTAGCAGCAAGTGGATCTGTCAAGGTCTTGGTTCCAGGTGAGGGCACCATGTCGACAACGGTGTCAGACTCAAGAGGCAGCTAAACAGCCAAGCTGGGAGAGTGGCAGTGAAATCTGGCTGGCGAGGTCAAGGAAAAGCTCTCCTGGACTTCACTTCTTTTAGACATTTAACCCGGGCCTTTTGTGGTTTTCTGTTGTGTTTAGATCAGTTCTAAATCTCCAACATATTTAAAAAACACACTTCAAGGAATGGGAAAATGCCAAAGTCTTGAACTTTAGTTAAGGTTAATATACAGATGTTATTTACAGAAGTTGAGTCAAAATCTGCCCTCAGTGTCACTGATCTGAGTAAACTCTTCTGATTTCCACTTTGGCTTGCACAGCCACGATTGAAGGCTATTGAAGCCTATTATCTCCATAGGAACTCGATCCAAATATAGTTGAAACTAGAAAAAATACCCTCACAAATTCTGCTCACCTTTGGATCAGAGAAGACCAGAAAGCATACTCTATGTGTGTGCCATAAAATGAAATGTGTTCCAGAAAACATTCCCAGACCTTGAAACTCCACTGCTGATAATAGTTAGAGTGGTTTTTAGTTAGAGTTATAACAATTGGAGTTAGAATAGTTAGAGTGATAATAGTTAGAGTGGTTTTGGCTCAGGAGAGATAGCAATGATTCCTGGACCGGGAATCATTTCCAACACGCATTTTGCACGAGGCCACACAGTATTTTGGGGATCAAGAATGCTTATAATGGATGTAGCTAAAGATTGTGAATTGGCTTCGGGGACAATGAATGGTCAGGGCATATTTAATTTACCATTAGCTATATCACCAAGATTGCTCCAGGAGAAGGGCATGGGTGATCTAGATGCTTCCATAGTTCTTGTATGATTTCAAAGGAAAACGTAAAGTTTAAAATCCTTATATCAGAGCTACAAAATATAAAGTAGGTGACACCAAAGCAGAAATTGTGCTTTTCAGGAAGTTTAGCACACAGAACAGAAGACAGAGACTTTCAGAAAAGCTTAAAAATTATTTAAGAATAATGAAGTGGAAGCATTATTAGGCATTCTTGACAGATGAGAAACTACAGAACAGAGACTGCATTCATGATTTTGTATTTTATTTATCTATACAGATATGTATATATACATATATAAATTTATATATGGGAGCTCCTGCTGCTATAGAGGACTCAGTGTAACTGGGCAAGTTTCTAAAGAGAACAGTATGCTGAAAACATGGCCTTAAGCATCACAATAAAAGCTGAATGCTGTTGATGGCAGTAGAAAAAAGGAAAATGTTCCATTTGAAATGTCATCTTGTTGAAAAATCGTTCTTAAATTGTAGTTTTCTATAGGAAATGTTTCTTATGAGAAAAATGGCTTGCATTTTTGGCAACTGAAAATTGGCCCGAATTCAATTTTTTTCCCCCAACTATTGGCTTTCTGACAAAATTTTAAATACTTTCTAAGACAAGGCTATCTGAAAATGCAGAATTTCAAGTTTTTCTCTAAATGCTATTTTACATTAAAACACCTTTCTGCCTTCTGAATATTTGGCTTTTAGGAAAGCACCAAGGAAGTGGATGAGTTTGTTAGGTTTAAAGCCTTATTGAAAAGGTGATGTACACTTCAAGACCTGTCCTTGAATTACATACCCAGGGCACCCAAGAAAACGGCGGTAAAACCATGAATCATGCTCAGCTCTTCCAAGCAGAAGGTCAGCACCTTTCTCTTGGTAGGAACCATCTGCCTTTCTCTTACCTCAGAAGTTTTCATGTGATTTCCCATGGATATTATGGAGCAGAAAACCAGGAATAACAATTCATGTCCTTCATCTGTTGCCTACCAGAAGCTCAGAGCACCTTTGCAGGGGAATTTCCATACATGCCATCAGTGAATGCCCTTTTTTGTCAACCGGGAGAGCGGATCCCATTCTGATAGTCTTTCGTTTATTTGTTTGTTTTACTTTCAGTCTGCAAGGGGTTCAGGCAGCTAATTTTGGGTTGGAGCAGACAGAGAACAGGAAGAAGAAGGGACGTGGCACTCCAATATTTTCCCCTGTATAGCATCACTTATTAAAATCCTGTTGTCCTGACCATTGTTGTTGCCATTGAAGTCTGGTTTATTTACTTGAAAATCTGATTTGTTTCATTTTATTACTGTGTTTGCGAAGTAACTGATATCAGATTCTGCAGGAAAGAGCTGCCATTTACCAGCAGGCTGTGATGGCTCTGACGCGGTCTGCAGGACCGGCTCCGAGGCTTGCTCTGCCCCGGGGGCTCTCGCAGAAATAAGATTACTGGCAATAACTGCTTCAACTGCTTTGAATAACAGACACAACTCAGAGAGCATAAAATTAGCATAAACACAGCATCAGTGTGTTCCCTCGGCGGATACGAGACAGGCAGGATATGGAAAATTGACTGAAATGGGGTCAGGCGCTGCTGAAATCGGAAAGGCAGGAAGCGCTGCAGAGCGGGGAGGTGGCGTTGCTGCTAATAAATAAATAAATAAAATGATAGCTATGAAGTTTTAATGATAACACGTTCAGAGGGGTGCATATTAAAAATGCAGCACCAGTGTCAGAACACCCTAAATGTTGTCTTTCCAGGCAAATTACTCTTCACCATCCCTTGGCTTCGCACTCCTGATTGGGTGGAGGGAGGGGGAAGAAATAACAATAATAATAACAGCAATAATACCAATTTCCTGTAACAAATTTCCTGATTTGTTTTTTTGTAGGGGGTGGAAAGAGAAAAGGTGGAGGGAGGGTGCACCGTGATAATTTGAAGAGGATGCCCTAGATTTGTTAATGAGTGGTAGTGAGTATTTTGCAGCACTCCTATCTCTTTATCAAATATTAAAATGGGAGATGCTTACTGACACATTCAATAAAGAAGTACATTAAGAGGGGAAGGCACAGCAGCTCTGATTTTGCAGTTTTAATAATGACATTTTGCAGATACCACTTGCCACAGATTTACTCGTAGAGCTTTGGATAGCCAAACCCTCAGACCTGCTCATACAGACAGAGCTGGAACTAGCATATGCTTAAAATCAGAAGTTCCTCAGAAACCCAAAATACTGAAAAAGACCTACAGCAAGCGTGTTTATCTCATAAGCAGCATGAGATTTGGGATATTGTTTTCAAAGCAGCCTCCCCTCCTTTGAAGAAGAGATGTCAGAGGAAGGTAACCCATGTTGGTGGAGCATAGGCTGTTTTCATTCAAGAAAAAAAATGTTTATGACTCTGCTCCTGCTTCCCACTGTTGGGAGTTTGTCCTTCAGATGAAATGGGGGTTCTCTCAAAGTCTCAAGATCAAAGCCCTTTATCAAGTCAACTTAGAAAACAGAGCCTGGGACCCACTTTCAGAAAAGCACTTTATCCCATCTGTCCTTCAGCCTAATGCAATGTTCCATGTTTCAACCATCTTTAGCCAATGATGAAGGAAATAATAATAAAAAAAAAATTCCTAAAATTCATTAGAAGATGGTTTGAGAAGGTTGTTTATCTTTCTTTCTTTCTTTCTCTTTCTTTCCTTTGCTTGCTTTCTTTCTCTTTCTCCACCCTTGCTCTCTCCCTCTCTCATGCGCAAGCATTTTCAAGGCCTTGGTATGGAAAGATGGGGTGTCATCAAATATTAACCTTTGCCTGAAAAAAAAGATCTGTGGAAGGTCAGGAATGTCACATGAGGTTTTTACTGACACAAGTGGTACAGAGGATGAAGGGAAACACCCAGAAGTGGGTAACTTTAGCAGACCACCTTCAAGACAGTTAACTGTGGAGAAAAATAAAGAATCTGGATGAGAGCAAAGCACAGCACACAATGATGTTTTTACTGAGGTCTGCAGTCAATTACATAAAGAAGAGAGGTATAGAGCAAGCTGTGGAGTGAGTTTTAACATTCTTGCCATTAATATTTTATCTTTTTTTATTATTATTATTATCTTCATGACCTTTATAATTACCTGAATTGATATAGGGTCAGAAAAGACTCTGAGAGAAACAGTACTGCTAGCCTAGCCAGCAGTTGCCTTGGTTAAAAAAAAAAAAAAAAAAAAAAAGAAAGAAAGAAAGAAAAAAAAAAGAGCCCTCTATTGTGAGATTTCAAGGCCAACAAAATTTACGAGCAAGCTTTGGATGTGAAATGAAACTCTTGACAGTGTGCCCTTGTCTATAAAAATAAACGCTAATGACCCTCTGTCCCTTGCTGGTGGATGCAGAGGAAAGGGCAAGTTTAAAAAGGCAGGGGAAACTAAACTACTTTCTCACCCTTAAAGGTGGTCCTTTCAGGTCAGAAGGAAGATACGAGGTTGTGAAACGTGGGTCCCCCATGCCTGGGGACAAATAAGATTTTTTTCTCACCAAGGTTTCAATCCAGTATCTCTCACCAGCACCACATTCATTAAACAAATAAGCAGATAAATGTCTCGGAAGAACGTGCAAGGAAAAACAAATCAGACTTATAAAATGTCTTGGAGTCCAGCCATGATTTTCTTATGGAAAAAACTTAATACCAGTCTCCTTCTCACAAAGGACCCTTTTCTCTCTTTCTGTTGGGGTTAACCAGCATTTAATTGATTTATTCAGGAATATAATTGATTCTGATGACAGTGGCAGGACTAAGCCCTGGAAGGCTGGAGCTTGCTGGCACGCAGGCTATCCTGGTCCTCATTTATTTAGCTTAACCGCAGCTCCCGTGTTAGATGCAGAGCAGCCCTAGGCTCCCTCCGTAATCCGTGGAAAGAGATGGGCTTCTCCGGAGAGTGGTGCACATCTAGCCTGGGCTAAATTGTTATCTGACAGCACCTTTCTCAGTGGCTGTAACTGGAATCTAGGATGACTATATGTGCTACTGGTCAAGTACCTAAAGTTTAGTTTATTAGTAGAAATACAGCCTTAGTGGCCAAAACTGTGTCATTGTTTCTTGCTGCTTCCCTGTCTCCACTTGATTCTCTCTTCTATCAGACATGGATCAAAAACTTTGAAAATCAGACCCTTTTTTGGTTTTTTTTTTTTTTTTTTTTTTTTGATGACTCATGGCTTCACGTAATAAAATCCTGGTCAAGTACAAAGGCTTGCAAGTTTTACGATCATCCTCATCTTCATTGCATTGACTTCTCATGTATACAAATCCAGATTTGAATTATTCAGCTGAAAATTAGACTTCAAGTGAAATGTTTAAAAATATGTTAAATGTAGAACCACCCATTTTCAGAGATGAATGAATTAAATGTGGAAGTTCACCTCTCTGTGTTTCCTTCTCATCTTTCACGCCTGTTGTTCATTTTTACATATAAGCTCTCCTTATTCTTGAAGAAAATAAATATGCAGCTTAATACAGATTTTAATTTTTCACTGAAAGATATATTTTAATGGATATACCATATAATAAACTTCCATTCTCTGTTACCAAGCAGCTTTGAGTAAACTAACTCAAAGTAACTAGTTAGTGAGACTAACTAGTCTCTAATCCCTTAAATATGATCAAATATTGGTTTGGAACCATACAAATAAAGTTAAGAAATAAGATGAAATTGACTTAAAAAATCACTGAGAATTTAGATTTACTGAAGTATCATGAGACTTCCATAAACATTTTTAGAAGCTGTTAATGTCACTATCTGAAATCTATTAGATTTGAGTAAGAAAACAATTCTGATTCAGGTAAGAAGACTGACTTCTTAGTTTTAGATGATTAATTCATACACTAAGGTGCCAGTCGTAGAGAGACTTATTTGCATGTATTTCAGCTCCCTTGACCCAAGATATATATTGTTCATGGCATTAAGGCCATATGCAAATTTCTTTCCAAGGCTAGAAACCCAGTTTGCAGGTTTTTTAATCCCCACATTTCTGGGTGTTGAAATGAATAGTTGAGATTTGAAGAAGTGTTCAAAAATTTTTCACTTAAACTGTATTTAAAACAAAACAAAATCCACTTTTAATTGGATGAATACCATGGGAAAAAGAAAGAAATTAGCCTATCAGTCTTCTGAATGTTCTCCTGGATATGAATGAAGAAAATAAAAATATTTTTCTAGTTCACAAGAATGTCGTGATGCTAATACAGTCATTAACAAAACCCCCTAAAATGCTGACATCCTTATAAGCAAGTTTAATCCCTTATTTCCAATGATCTGGTTAATTCCCTCAAATGTCTGCTAATCTTCGTCCATATAATTTTTCCTGCTGAAAACTACATCAGCCACTTGTTGGTAAGCAGGTTGGTACCAACTCATTTAGTAAAACGGAGGCTTGTAATCAGGGGGCATTTGGCCAAGATGCCCAAATCAACACCCTCCTTACTCTTCTTAGTCCTGCTGCTGTTATAGTGGTAGGGTCAAGCCCTTGGTTACACCTATGTTTGGGAGGGATCAGCAGCCTTGGGCACAGAGTGACATGTTGACTACTCTTGTTGGATTTGTGGCTTGTATCAGGTAGGCAATGAGTCATGAGCCATCACAATCATTTTTAATTTAGTCTCTAGAGCCAAAGTCTATATAAGCTACCTACTCCATGTTTAGAAATCAAGCATAAGAGGGGAGAGGCATCATTTTCTGCTAAGAGAGCTGTAGCACAGGCACAAATAAGAGTTACTTGCATTATTTAAGCAATGTTGAACATCCCCCAAAACAGGGACATTTACAAAACCAACAGGAACTGAATGTAACCCAGCATGATAAAGTGAAAAAAAAAAAAAAAACAAAAAAAGCAGCATTAATTTATCCATTATTTACTGAACCTTTGTTAAACCGCGTTTTGTCCCAAAGATGTCCCATTCTCTCCAATAAAGAAATATATTAAACTCCTTTTCCACACATTAAATGGCAAACATGTCCCAGTGCAAATTTCCCAATGTTACCATTTCTGACACTTTCTATAACATAGAATCATAGAATAGAATCATAGAACGTTTGGGGTTGGAAGGGACCCCCAGAGCCCATCTAGTCCCACCCCCTGCAGTGAGCAGGGACACCATTACCCAGATCAGGTCGCTCACAGCCCCGTCCAACCTGGGCTTGAATGTTTCCAGGGATGGGGCCTCCACCACCTCTCTGGGCAACCTGTTCCAGTGCTTCACCACTCTCATTGTGAAGAATTTCTTCCTTATATCCGGTCTTATTGCTAACTTTTTCAGAAACTTCAGTAACCAGCATTTGCCTGAGTTTATTCCATTGCCTATTCATTACAAACTTCTAGAAATGCTGGAACAGGGATGAAAATGGAGAGACATTATGCTATGAGGTTTACTAGACAAGCTCAGGAGCTCTTACAATAGTATCTTTGAAGCTACTAGAATGGTGCCAATGGCATCTTATTTAATGGAGTTTCCAACACAGGTCAAATAGGGTAGCTATCAAAAATGAAAAACAAACAAAAAACAACAAAAAAACCCCACAAAACAGTTTAAATAATGTTTTAAATGGTGGTAGCTGGAACAACAGAGGGAAACTTTTGATTTCTGAAGCTGTTTTTCCTGCTTGAATCGTACTTTCATGGATACATCATAGTCAGTAAGCAAGATTCGTTTCAACTTCTTGTGGGGGACAGAAGACTAACCTGAATTCAGCCTCAATTCACACTGCTGGAGTTCCACCGGGAGCTTTAAGGTAAAAAGAAACAGTTAAGTCATAAATAGTACCATCAGGTGGGATTCCTCTGCCCACAGATATGCTTCTGCAGACTGGACATCTGGGCTTGTCTGTAGCTATATCCCAACTGCCTTGAGAGTCAATGGAGAGAAGGAAGAGCTTGTGTTTCCTTCTGTACTAAAGTTCTTCTAAAATACATCAGATGAACCACACTTATTTTTCTGCACCGAGTATGAGGAGAACCTTGGCTGCCTTGACAAGTCATAAGCTGCCTGTGGTACAGAGTGATGGAAGGTGAATCCCACTGTCGTTTCAGGTGCCTGATGGTGTCAGGCTTGAGCCAATGCCTCAAGCATTAAAACCTTACTCCACAACACCGTCCTTCTTAAAATCTGGACACATAGATTTCTTTACCTAATTTAAAAATAGATAATTGTGGTGTTTAAATCAGAATTTTAATCTCCAGGGTTTCTTCTAAAATCAACGATGAGATAAAGTTACTTAGAGAGGACGACTGATCCCTTTTGAAAATAGGTTAGACAAATTGCTCTTAGAAAGTTTCTTTCCAATGATCATAAAGGGGTGCTGGAGAAGAAATTTGGTCAGACATCCTAATTTTAAACACAAACTAAAACCAGCTGAGTTTAATGCCATCAGTCACTTGAGTGGAGATAACTGAGGTCTGAATATGTTTGGTTCTTCTGCCATCACAGTAATGTTCTGCCACTTGTGGAAAAACAAGAAGTGAAGCCCAAGACAGCACACCAACCACTACCTTGTGTGCTTTGACATCGAAGGTGGCAACTGTCAGGATGTTCAGATATTGATCAAGTGAATAAAAACAGAATGAAGTTAAGTACATTTTTGTTGTTCTTCTTGTTAATTTTATGGCTAAATTTCCTGGCTCTGTGTGAGTTTGTTGAGATCTGAACTGGTTCTTTCTGTATGCAAAGAGGTTGAGTCCTGCTGAGGCTCTTCCATATTTTATTATTTATTTTCTAGTAATTAGTCTGAGCCACTGACTCAAACAGAACTAGCCAAGTGAAAAAGAAAATATAACAAAGTCCCCCAATATGTTGTCTTTGCCTAGGGCAGCAAGCAGCTGACGGCTAATGGGACAGATGATGCTCCTCTTCTCAGTTCATCCATTTAGCTGCTTGTTTAAGACACAAGAATGCCTGTGTGCCTTGACCCACACTTTGGCATTTGAAACTTTCATATGTGTTCTTGGTAGAGCTGGACAGATATTTTTCCTGACCTCTGGAAAACACCAATTTTTCAGCAAAACTTGAAAACTGAAGTATTTTGCTTTGTAAATGCAGATATGCTAACTTTCAAAATTGTCCTGCTGTCAGCCAGGACGGAGATAGTTTCATCTTCAGCAGCTCCTGTGTTTTGGATTTAGTGTGTGAAACACGGTGACAGCAGCTGCTGGTGTTCGCTGCTGCTGAACGATCAAGGACATCTTGCAGTTTCCCAGGTTTTGCTGATGTGCAGGTGCAAACACTTGGGAGGGCACAGTCAGAATAGTTGATCTAAACTGGCCAGAGAGAGTGTTCTGTGCCACAGACGGCACGGCTGGGGTGAGGGAGGGTCGGCCATTGCTCTCATCCCTTCCTTTTTGGGTTCGGGTTCCTTGTTCGGTTAGCTTTTTGTTCATGTTCCTTTCTTGTTATCTTATTCTTGTTTTATTTTGTTCGGGCCTGTTTTGTTCCTCTGTCTCTTCCCTCGCTCGCTCTCTCTGGAATTTGCTG
>JMFS01098878.1:0-10811 GCA_000699545.1 Podiceps cristatus | reverse complement strand
GGGGAGGGGAGGGGGGAGGGAAGGAAAAGCACAGAGCATGACATTGAAATGAAATCTGCCTGCTTCCTTAATCTGGAAAAACAGACTTATCCTTTCACAGGATGGAAATAAAATCAGTTAAGCAGCCGCTCCAGCACATGAGACTGGGAAAGAGGGCAGAAAGACTGATTTTTCCACTGATATGCTCTTCTTTTTAAAGAAGCACAAACACACACATACACAAAAATTCCAATACACAAAAAGGTAAAGTTCACACGCCTCCTTATAAAATTTTCTTATGCATTGTTTACCTTGATACCATTTTCCCTCCCTGAAAGACACTCATTTCTTTTAATACTCAACCATTATTGTATGTTCAAGGCAAAGATTATTTTTTTTTTTATTGCAGCCCTCTAAGTTGTTCTCACAGGATTTGGTGCTGCAGCTGAGATATCACTCACATCAAACATAGCAAAATAATTATCTTCCATGATTAAAGTCCTATAATATTTACCTTTTTGGAACAACATCACATTGCAGTACACTGCAAACAAAAGAGTGTCGGCAACCCCCAGGCCTTTTCTGCATGGATGATACCTAGCTACTTATTCTCTGTTTTACTATGGCTAGTATTAATTTCTTCCTTCCCAAGTGTAGTTCTTTGCATCGGTTCATTTTTTCCATTCCCAGCTTATGATCAGAACGTATACTAGTTCTCACTTTTAAATTCCTTTCAGCCCTACCCAGCTTCATATGACAAAGCTGCAACAGCTCCCACTGTTTATTTTATTAATAGGTTTAAGGTGCACTCTGAATTCAACCTATGAGTGTAAACACATTTAGTAAGGTGGAAACAACTTGGGAGAAAACGATCGGTAGGTAAAGACAAGATACGCTCATGAAAAACAAACAGATGTGTGTTTTCTATAATGTAACGAAAACATGGGTGACATTCAGACAGTGCACTCTTCCGAGAAAGGAATGATTATTCTTAATACAATAGAGGAGACAAGGGAAGTTTTCACTTTTAGTGTTACTGGAATGAAAGCATGCATTCTTCATTAGGATGTATAATTTGAGTTTTCATTGTGAGTATACACTAAGAATTTATTTAAATGCTTAATATGAAAGGTCTCCATTTAGAAAACATTTAGGGAGTCTAAACCTAAAAGTAGACTCTTGAGATTGTAACTTGAAGGATTGGGGTAGATACTTTAAACCCATATGGATAAACAAATACATTAAAGCAGCTAGGCTGCCAACAGTTTCTTTGGTAGAAGGGGGACCTACAATGGCACTATCAGAGAATAGCAAGAACTTCAGACAGAGTTAAAATAACATGGGATGAAAGAAAAATGAAAGCGAGTTCTGTGAAAGTCTGCTATAGTATTTAAGCTTAAAACACTGTAATATTTGTGTTGTCTGGAAGGCAGACTTAAATCAGTATACTGGCTGTATTTCTTAAACCTTGGTAAACACACTTTGAAAGAAACATGCTTTCTTGTTTGCTTTTCACCTGCTTAATATGGACAAAGCATTCTTCTACCACAAAGCAAGCAATAGAAACTTGACAACAAAGTATGACTATAGCAATATAGAAACAAACTGCTGAGTGTGGGGAGCTGTGGCTTCTTTCACATTAATTCATCAGACTTATTCAAGTTGTGGGGTTTTTTCTGATTATATTTAAATGCTTCAGGACTCTTTCCAATCTGAAAGGTTTTGCTGCACACTGCTTAAAAGAGATGTTCCTCCAGCACTGCAACACCACTGCAAAGTCTGGGAGCTGTGGCCAACCTACTTCCTCATTTAAGCATGTGCACATACTAATTTTAACATCACCAAAAAAACCCCTGTATACTCCAGACTTTAAGCTGAACCAGAACTAAAGACCACCTTTTGCGTGGACAGGGGATCAAAACAAAGCAGTCAAACATGAAGTAGGAAAAAAAGAGAACTGTTCACTTGTCAGACTTGATTGCTTATTCTAACATAAAATAAGCATTTAGAAGTTATAGCAAAACAGCAGATTTTTATCTCTTACCTCTCTGACTTCATGGAGTTGACCAGAACGCTGGCTCTTCGCTCTTCGAGCAGCTGCAGGTGATTTGTGATGTGTGATGGTTACAACAGTTGGCCCACTTTGATTCATATGTTTCTGGCCACTAGGAGATGGAGAATTAACTGTCCCAGGTGGCAGCAGAGATGAGCTTCTACTTCTTGAGGATGAAATGCTCTAGAACAAGCAAAGGGAAGTCGATATTAGCAACCTTTATACAAGTAAATAATTTACAATTCAGGCTATAGATTTGTGCTGTTCTACTTTCTTCACAAACCTAAATCTGGAGGTGTAACTATGTTCAGGACAGATTTATTCCTTCTGAACCACCTGCATTGCTCAGCAGGGATCTTCTTTGAAACATTATGGCTATCACCTTTGTTTGGTGGATTGTGTGAAATTGCACTTCACAGAAATTTTCGCAAACTCTGACATATTAACATGCTTCTAAGTTCTTACAAACACACTTTTTAGGAAAGATTAAGAAGGATTTTGCAGACAGATTAATAACAATGCCAACACAAATATTTTTTATGAAGCCATTCACCTATAGTTCACCAAACTGGAGTGAACAGTAAGGAAGAAAGAAAACTTAATGCTTTCACCTGATAAACTTCTGAAACTGTGCAGTGCTGTTTTTAACATTAGAGGAGCTGCAATTTTGGCAAGCCCAATCCACATACCAATTAAACATTAACATTTAAAATAAAACATAGCTTAAAGACTCAATATGTTTTGGAGAAAGCTTGAAATAAAACCTAAATACAAGAAGGGCCAGAAATAAATCTCCAATAATATCTGCAGTGTGAAAACTCTCAACATAAAACCCACAAAATCAGTCTGAACATTCAAAAACTTTCTCCATTCTTATCTGTTTGTCAGTGTTACCATCTCAGTTTGTTTTCTGCAGCCCTCAAACTCAAGTTTTCCTGGAGGTCTTTAGGATATAAATTCTCAATCAAGCTCAGATGTGCGCTGGGGCACCATGAACCATCATATATAAAAGTGCAATTCAAAAGAGCTTTTCCCTTCTATTTGAACTGCTGATTCCATCTGTAAGGTTAGAACAGAGTAAGTCTTACCTCATGAAACATAAACATCTTCACAGAGTGACATTTAGTAGCGCTTTAAGAAAGTGAGGTAAATATACAGCCCTATGGGTGAAATACCATTTGACCTCTCTTACAAACCCTGAACAAGTAATGAGGGCAGCCTTCCGCATTGCTAAAACAGTTCCTATCATCATGGGATACTACTCTTGACTCTGCTGGCAAGTACACAAAAACATTACTTGGGTCCAATCTCTCTTCTTATCCCTTACAGGTCAAAGTTTGCAATTCTGTGGCAATTTCATTAAAAGACTTTAAATCCAAGATGGACAGGTTCCAACTAGCACTGGAATTAAAGTCAAGCATCATGTTACCACTACGCTGACTGTAAATGACAAGGGAGATTATCTGGCAGTGCCAAGAAGGATAAGTGAAATAAGTTACAGGATCCCTCTGCTACCCCCCCATAAAACCAGACTTCAGACTTTTTCAGGCATTTGAAGGTTTAAAAAATGGGTTATCACTTTCCCAGCGTGCAAAGAGCTGCTGTACTCACAGAAATAAACATTATTCCATTGGTCTAGACTTGCATTTACAAACAGTTCCGAGAATGATGGTCTGACTCTATTTTTGCAACAAATAAATTCTTTACTACCATGACTAATAAGATTATAAAATAAGCATCTGTAGAAACAGACATTCAAAAACTATCCATGCTGGCTGATAATTCAAAATTGCCTTAAAACTGGATCTGACTCTAAGGAAAAAAAAAAAAAAAATAATCTGACTCTAAGGAAAAAAAAAAAAAAAATTAAAAAAAAGGCATGGGGGGTGGAATTTGCCAGAGGGGCACAGAAGTTTGCCAGGTTATTAGTTGATCTTCCATTTGAAAAAACACTGCTTAGACATAACTACAGTTAAAATAAGAGCCAGGAGAAAAGGTAATTGGGAGAAGAAAGGGGGTAAGGGAAACTAGGTGTAATTGAATTTCGTTTTTTAAATAGAAGTTTCACAGAAAAAAAATGCTATCCCTAGTCTGTAATAGCAGAATATACTTACTGATGTTTCTTACTTACTAGCATCAGAGTATTTCTAAACTAAATTTAGGGTGCAGAGGAAGAATAAGATAGCTTCTCCTTTTTTTAGCATAAAATCAACTTATTTTCCACTTTATTTCGTTTATAGAATGAGATCTTCTGAGAATCACTGACATTCTAGTATCATATGATCATGACATAAAAAATATACACCTGCTATCTCCATATAGCTAAACTGATCCTAAAACTCAGAAAAACAGCAGCAATGTAAAACAGTGAGTTTACCCATTAGTTCTGCTTGAAAGAAAACAACATTCTGTGAGAAGTGAAGTTTTATTATGTTTCGATGGGGGGGGAGCAGGGTTATAGATCTGCAAATAACAAAAGTAACATAAAACAAATGAAGGAAAAATCCATGCACCCTTAAATACAGAATCAGGAAGGAATTCTTGAAGAGAGCTAGCCTGCAGAAAAAATACCTGCCAAAATAATCACTTTAACTGCATGCTTTGAGAGATTTCAGTTCATAAATTGAAATGCAAGTATATTCTAACTATATATCATTGATATCACATGGCAATTCAATGCTATTTTCCCTCAAGACAGTGTTTCAAACTGCTGTGAACTGTCTGCAGCTGACCCATGGATCACAACACACACCTTGACTGCAGCTCACACCAAACCCCACTTACACTTGGAAATCATAAATTTGATAGTGAACTATTAGCACAAAAGCTGCTAGCTAGCTGTGGTTTGTTTGGGTTTTGGTTTGTTTTTTGGTTTGGTTTTGTTGGGTTTTGTTTGTGGGGTTTTTTTTTGGGGGGGGGTGTCGTTGGCTTCATATCACAAATATGAATATCAAGAAACAGATATGCTCACCATTTTAGGAGTCTCTTGATCTAGATTAGATTTTTTTTCCCCTGAAGCTTTAGGTCATACCACAATTCACTGGGCTACATCAACTACGCTCCTAAACTGTGACTTGAGACAGAATAAACACTGTGGGACCACAGTGCATTTAAGATGGCTTTTCATTAGGTTTTGCAAAGGCACGTGGAAGCTCACAGCAACTGTGGGTGGACAGTCAATTTGGGCATGGAATTTGGGAATCAGTAGAGCAGGAGAGAAAAATCAGGAAGAACAGCCCATCTATAGTTTCAGGGACGGCTGGTGCTCAAGAAGGCTGTTCTGCCACAGGGACAGTAGGTAAAACCAAACCTCTACGTACACAGGTTCTCAGGCTGGCAAGGACAGACCAGATCACACTCCTGGTGTGCCTGACGTTCAGCTGCATGCCTTGCCCTATGACAGTGCTAGGTGATCTCCAGGGAGAGATCACTTCTGCCGGTGAGCCTCTCCTAGAGTCCCTCTCCTTCCCCTCTCAGCACAAGATTGTTATCAATCCTACGCAGCTCGCCAAGTGAGGATGATTGGCACTCTTGAATTAGCACATACAGCCACAGTCTGTGCCAAGTATCACAGCCAAACACATTGGTTTGAACGGCTCCTACAGGTCTATAAGGAAGTTTCCTCACCCCTTTGTTTTTTTCCCTTTTATACCCTTCATCCACCTAGTGACCCAATGTTTCCGACCAACATTCCAGAAAACTCCACCAGCCCACAACACAAATCCTCTAGCATCTAATTTGGGACTATTCTTTAGAGGACATCTGTAACATACAAATCCTAAATGAGTCAGGACCTTTGGCTACTCAGGAAGCTATCCCTAGGCAAGGCCCCATGATAAATGTAAAACACTCCAACTCACAACTTGCAAAAGCAGTCTCAGGTGCAGGTGAAAGTCTGCAGAAGGCAGTTTCTACAACCACTCAAAGCCTTTTGAAGTGGGGGTCCACTCCTTAATGCCACAAAGAGTAACAGCAGAGCACGGTGCCTGCTCCATTCAAGGCACAGAGGCGGCAGCTAATTTCTTCTGACAGCCTCTTCCTGCCATTGCCAGGCCTCTCCAGGAACTACGCACTCAGCCTCTTACACACTTCTGCATTTTACAACACATTGTCAACACCTATGTCCCAGCCAAATACTTGACTCCTCTTTTGCAGAACTTTTTCAGATTAAATACTGGGAATGACAAGCATCTCTTTGGCATTGTGGTACACAGCTATGCAAAAATCAAAATTTTCCATTTTTGTTAAAACGTTAAAAACTATGTGATGTTTTCCACAGCTAAAATTACTCTAATTACACATCATACTACAACAGTCATTAAAGTCACTCTCCCAAGAAATAAAAGCAATGGCAGGAACTGACGGATCTTCACTCCTAATCTCCTGCTCTTCCCCTGCGCTGATTGTATGACTGCTCTGCCCCTCTAACTATTATCGTATCTCATTTTCTTTGGTCCTACTGCTTTCTGGTTTGCAAATAAATAAATAAAAAGATTCAGAAAAGTCTGATGAAAGGAAGACATAAGCTCTTCAACAATTAGCAATGCATGGTGCCACTAATGAGTCAAGAAATCCACAGGCTGAAGCATTCCAAAGGGATTACAACCATTCTTTCCTGAGGCTACACTTTACCATAAGTCCAAGAGTTTGCCTGCTAATAAAATGATACTAATAAAAGAATAATAAAGAAACTAATAAAGGATTAATTTGTAACTTGCGTTCATCTTGGTTTTATGACCTAAAACTAAAGTACACTTAGCTAACAGAGACTTGGGTTAAGATTTTTATTTTAGTAGACTGTCCAGCTCCAAGATAAAAAAGTGGTATAATGAATGCTTCCATTTGGGTATCAAAAATCCTAACAATTAAAATAATGTAATTGTAGAACAGTAAGTTCCAGCTATACTAATGTCTTCATGACTCATTCTCCCAGGCAATTACCCTTCCTGCTCATAAAGAAGCCCAAGTGTTTTTCACCATTTACCAGAAGCAGTTTTGTTTATTTTGGAAAGTAAATGCAATGTTCCAGAGATCAATAAACTAATTTCTGAAGTGAATTGTCATATTTGTTTTTGGCTGATAATCATTTTCACAGGCACTGTGCCATAGATGTTTTCTACAGAATAATAAACACTGAGATGACATTCCTCTGCATATATATAGCACAGAACCAATCCCTGCATGCAGCTTTAGAGCAATGAGAAGTCACACGCTATCAGAAAGTAATTATGATTTTGAGACACCACCATTCAGTGTTTTAATTCCTATCTACTTCTTTTCCAATGCATCCTAAGTAAACAAACACTGGAAAAAAGAAAAATATAGACAGACATCTATTTAATTTACGTTATAATCATTCACAAATATTAAAATGCAAATGACTAAAATGACACAACATCCGAACTTCAGCATTGCAAAGGGACTGGCTATGGTACGCTTTGCACATTGTGTAAAGCGCCACCTGTAGTACTAACTTTTCTGACAGAATATTATGGTGCTTCATCATCTTCAGTAAGACAATACATGTGTCTGCTTTTAAGCAAGAGACTATGATAATCATTCCATCATAAAATCTTTGTCAAGAATCATTTGAGCAAGCTCATGTTCAATCCTAAATGGATTTTTTTTTCCATTTCTGTAGAAGGATTTTGAAAGCAGAGAGCTGTGAGCAACTCTTATCTTCATGCAGCTTCCAAAGGGAGGAAAAAAGGTGTCAAATGCACACATATCTACAGCTGAGCACTGCTTCCTTCTCAGCCTCACCACTGTGATGATTTCCAAACCATGTTTTAATTAGAAGCACCATTCTTTAGCTGACTTCTACAGGTCATGGACAAGAGGAGGAAGCATACAAGCATACCAGAGGACGGAAGAGTGAACTTGCTCAAAAGGAAAAGAGGTTTGATGTGCATAAAAGAACCAAAACAACAGTCACAGACTTGAAATATTCACTAATCTGGCTTTATGGAAACAGTTATCATGCAGATGTTAAAAATACCCAGTGAATAATCCACTTAGAAATTTAAAGGTACCTCCATGGCCATTCATTAATAACGCAAGAAGAAACCTGATAAAACTGAAGAAGGGCCACCAAAGATCTATGATAGCCATTTTTCCAGTTGTGGAGAAAAAAATTACACATTTGCCTCACAATGATTTGATAAAAGTGTTGTTTTCAAGCTTTCAGGCATTTCTACAGGTGCTCTTCCACATTACAGCTAAGCTGCTACTGCAGTCATCGCTGAAAGGGGCAGGTTTGGACTTTTTTCTCCACCATCTCTCCATGCTGGCTCTGAGGCCCATGTGACTTCATGGAGAGCCACTCTGTTTCTGATGCCCAAGTCACCACAGGACCAGAAGCACAGGAGAGCCCTCACAACGGGGTGGCAGCAGAAGGAAAGGAATTTGACTGCTATTTACAGCTGCAGAGAATCAGCAGGTGGGTTCAGCTGAAACACGAAACCACACCATCCAATTTTTAGCAGCTCACTTGTGCAGCTCCAAACTAGAAGCTGGAACAAGGAGTCATCTACCTCCTTATTCCAGCACAAACCTAAACTGAAAGTTACCATCTGAGCACAATTTAAGACAGGAGCTACTTCACAAGATAAAGGCTTCTGTTCCCTGCCGCATTTCTGTTATGCACGGAGAAATTCAAGGCTTGTATGCCAATCCAGCAACGGATCCGCATGTTGGAATTAAGAGCTGGTATAAAAACACGTGTTTGGTTTCAGTAGTGCTTTTACAGCCACCATCATTCAACAGTCAAGGAAAAAAGGGTATGAAACAGAAGAACTAACAAGCTTGTGACAATTCATGGATATAAAATTATTCTTGGAAGTTACCGCAAAAATTATGCATAAGCCTACTTCTTCTTGGAAGCATTTTATATCACTGAATTCCAATTTGAGTGATGCTTTAATTAAAATTTGTACAGTAATATTCTCTTAATCTAAAAACAGCAACCCTATCCAGACATAAAAGACTACTTCTAATACAGTTTGATTTGTCACTCTGTGGAGGTTGAGCAATCCGTAATTAAGCAAAAAGAGACTTGTATGGGAATACCAAGAACATTAAGACTACCTTACAGCATGGGAATTATTTGCCAGAGAACATTATCCTTTTACTGCTTTTTTATCATTAAGATGTAAAATTTAATTAAAACTAAGTGACAGACTTACCTTGTGTTACAACCACTTGTTAGCTGTATAGCTCACCTTTGGACCATTTATTAGGATGCAACTAAATTCAGTAATTAGGGTTTGTTGGGGTTTTTTTGTTGTTGTTGGTTTTTTTTTTTTTTTTTTTGTGTTGTTGGGTTTTTTGTTTGGTTTTGTTTGTGGTTTGGTTGGTTTGTTTTGGGTTTGTTTTTTTTTTTAAATCACTGCTCTCCATCACTCCAGTCTCCAGCTGAAGCTTTAAGGACAGCAAGGCATACAGTAGCATTTTGAAGCAGGCAGTAGCTCCAAAAGACAAAGGAAACCAGTGCTGATCTGGATCCATTATAAGAAGAAGGAATGCTCTCCTATGTATATTTCACAGAAATAGTGACATGCTTCAGCTTTGAAAAATATTCTCTGAATTCTCATGTTTTCCTATGAATCTCCTTCCAATAATATCTACTCAAGATCTCAAAAATGTGTTCTCTCTCCAATATGAAATACTTGTAGCTAAGAGTTGCTTCACTGGTATTCTTGGTAACCTTCCCACTGCTTGCCTGGTTATCCCATTATTTTTCCCCAGTTAACCTACATCCCACTTGCATAAGATAAAACCTGCCCCTCACTGCATATTTTACACTTCCCATTCCACCTCCTTCTCAAGTGTATGACGCCTAAAAAATAGCTAGAAATTTCTGCCTCTCATCCTTCCTGTGAAAAAAGGTGAGTTTAAGCTGTAGAAGCAGCTGGGTGTAAACACTCAGGCTCTGACTTTCCAGAAGCAGAAACATGCCTGTTCCCAGCAGAGACAGAGCTTGGATTCTGTTCAAACTCCAGAAGCTTAAAACACGAGTACCTATCTGCCTGTTCATGACAGCACTATGAGAGACAGACAATCTGCAGTTATCACTTACAACCCTCAAAGGATGGAGAGAAGGGGAAAGAGAGAGATCCAGCCCTGCTGTCAGTGGAATAACAAATCACATAATGACAGTCCTATCAATGGTAGGGCTATTTTAACAAAATCCAAAAATACATGTATTTGTCAAGTCCTCAATTATGCAAAACAAAGTCAAAGATGTACCCTTCTCTCTGTCACTACAGACCTGTGTAATTCCAGTCCCTAACCCCAACACAAAGGAATCAGTAAGGTGGCTAAAATAGCATGTTATTTTATGTAAATTTTAAATATTTTTAACAGTATGTTTACACTCCCATGACAATAATTACTATATTAAAGTACCTCCACCTACAAGATAAATAATAAAAAACAAAATCATGAAGGAATGCAGCAGTTCTTGCTTCCCTCACTTCCTACCAGGCAGTGGTTTTGAAGCAAGAAACTTTGAGGATAACAAAAAATGAAGTTACAGAAATGCATTTTTTCCTAGTTTCTTGAATCTCTGTGAAGCATCACTCCCTTGTAACCAATATCTGATCTCCAAAGTCTAATCAATGTAGCATCAAAACTTGTGATCACTTGCTTTTATACAGAAAAGCAGAGAGAAGCTTTAAAACTTACTTGTAGGTGAAATCCAAGTTAGCACTATATGCAATGCAATGCTGAAGACAGGGAAAACCCCCCCCTCTCTCTCTCTCTCTCTTTATATATATAT
>KL279718.1:39358-54280 GCA_000699545.1 Podiceps cristatus | reverse complement strand
GGTGCTGAAGCGGACAGCGCCGGGGCCGCTCCCGCCGCCCTCAGCACCCGGGTCCCGCCCGGGGCTCCTCACCGCCCCTTTCCCGGGGGCAGGGTGCTGTTACGTAAAGTTGGTGAAGCTGTTTGTAAGCTATAAATAGCCTCTGGTGCCGTACAGCGACGGGAGAGGGGTTAACGCGGTTTAGAGTAATAAACAAACGGCCAGTTCTCATAGCAGCCCTCTGTCAGGCAATTTCCCGTACAAGTTAATTGTAAGGCCTCTCAGAGCTTGGCTGGTTGGGTTTTCCATCTGATGTGTGTTTAGAAAGTCCCCGTTCTTAGCCGTTCTTTGGTGATGTTTAAATAAAATGACCAACAACATGTCTGAAGGGCTACTCGATCGTTTTTCACGTGCTTCTACAGTGTCATTCATCCTGGGTGAAAGGACCTGGACCTATTACAAATAATTTAACCAGTTATATAAGCTTGTACATATGGCTTTTTTCTAGATGATGTTATAGATATTGCTCAGTGGAACAAATATAATTATGTGAATATTTAGTGAGCAGAGCAGGAAAGCTAGGCTTCTAATAAACAGAAGAGAGGGTGATTGCGGGTTGCAAGAAACAAGCATGGATGTACTTTCATTCTCAGTTAAAGGAGGTGAAGTAAAACAGCAACAAAGTCAGTGTTGAGTGAAAATGAAGTAGCTTGAAAATCTAAATTGAGGTATCATCTTCCTCCTTTTTGTTATGTCTGCATTCATTCGTGGGTTTGCTCGGCTGTTTAGCATGCTTTTCCATTGAAAGGGACTGATACGGCTTTACATATCAATTGATCCTTACTATTTTTCAATGGTTGGAGAAGCGATGGGCCCCAGAGGCCGTATGCAACTCCGGGGCATGCCGTGTTCATGCAGTCACATGATTTCCATTCACTATCGATTGCCTTCCTCCCAAAGCAGCAGCAGCTACCATTGACATCAACAAATACACTGGAATCAATAATTTATTGTTGTGTTCAAAGAAACGGTTTGGATTAAAGACGGTGCGGTAAAATAACAAAAGCACTCAAGTTGAGAACGAGCATGGGAAAAATAAGAAACTACAGAGAGGAACTGCATGTGCTGGCTTATGTTAGTGGTAGTAGAGAGCTTGTCATCGTTGGGCTGTTGGCTTGAATCTAGTGGGGTTCAGAAATAACTAAATGCTCAGACTTTCCCCCTTACGCCTTGTTATTCTACTTCTGGGCGGAGTGTACGGTCGGGGAGAATACAGGTAGAGAAGAGGTGGCTTCCTGCTGCCAGAGTGTCCTAAAAACCCTCCTTGACAGCAGCTGAGATTCAAGACTGGCTTTTAACACTTCCTGTGATCTTCTGTCTTATGAAAGATCGTCTTTCAACATTGTCCCAAAGTTAGAGTAACTTCTGCCTTCTCTTCCCTTGGGCTTGTCCTGCAACAGAGTGTGATTCTTGCCCAATTCCTGCGCATCAGCATACGGGGTATTTTAAGTAGGAAGAGCAGCCAGCGGGGACTGGGCAAAACTGTGCAATTGCTCTTTTCTGAAAAGAACCATTTCAAAATGCACAAATCTTGCTATCTAAGACCTAAAAGTCCCATCCCATGTTGCTGTGCCAGCAGAAAGGTATGAGGAGTTTATAAATAAAATATTCTGAGCGGTTCCTTGCAGGAGGATTTCCCCCCTCCAAAAAAGCAGTATGGTTTCTCAGTGTGGAGTAACATCTAGTGCAGTGTGAACTTTACAGGTAGTGGTCTTGAAGTGACGTAGGTAAAACCTTCCCTGCTGGAGAAGCAGGGAGCAGAAAATACTGAGAATGACTAAAAGCCATCTCCTTTCTCTTTGTCTCTTGATACGTACAGTTACTTATTTTTACTAGAGCTCCCCGCATCATTTTTAAAACTGAATAAAATACACCTGCATGCAGTTATTCACTTCTTTGTGTTTGGGCGTGCTTTGAAAGCACTCAGCTTGGCTCCTGAGGGGGTATGTGGTGCTTGTTTGGGATCAGAAGCTCCTACAGCTTGGGGGGGCAAGCTCAGCAATATTGAGCTCTCTTTGGCCGTTGGGATGATGTTTCTGGTGTTGGGTTTTGAGGAGGGATACGTGAAAACAAGCGCAGTTAAGCTCATCACAAATAGCTTGTGTATCTGTCCCTAGTGCTTCAACTCACCTAATTTTCTTTTCATGGCTAAGGGCATGCCCAGGCAGGAACTAAATTGTTTCCGTAACTGATGCTAGACAAGGATATTGTTGTTATGAAGACAAGAATAATAAAACGTGGTCCTTATTTCCAGGCTTGTTGAATTCGCAGCAGTTCTGTGGAAATCTAAAAGGTGCCAATGCTCAATGTCGTTAAAAACCAGACCGCTTCTGAGGAGCCTAACTCCTACCTAAAGGAGCCTGGAGTTAGACTTCTGGAGGTGCAGAGCTGGGTACCTGGTCCTTAGGCTGTTTGTGGATTTAGTCAGCCTGACTGGTTTAACAGGACGTGACGTATAGGCCTTTCAGCGTGAGATACATTTCACCCGAGGGGTGAAGCACAGGGGAAGGGACCCTGGAAGCAGGAGGTTGTACAACAAATCCTGCCATTCCAATGGTGGTTCCAGCAGGAGAGGAACTGTTTCTTGACTGGTGAAATCAGTAGCCGGGTGGCAATGTTAAGACGACTAGGAACAGCTGACATGAGGGGAGGGAGGTTTCTGTCTCACCAGATGAGATATGCATGGGGTGACAAGAACAGATGAAGACAGCAGAGCTCTGGCAGCCGTAGGAAGGACCGGGCCTGCATGGGTTGTATTCCAGGGCGCTGCAGGCACGCTGAGATCTGGGTTGTGTAGGAGCAGAAAACTAGAAGGTGGGGTGTTTATTCTCCTCCCTTTCATATATGTCCATAGTTGTACCTTTTGTAATCGTACCCTTTGAGTGCTCCACCACATCAAATGAATCCCTCAGAATCGCTGTCTAGAATAACCGTTACCTTGCTCCTATTTTATGGGTCACCAACAGGCCGAATGAACTGAGCAAGGGATTAATCTTGGGTTGGTGTCTTAACTCTTCCCCAAGAACTATTTTGAACAGTTCTTTGTTTAGATGTTAGGCTTTACAAGGGGAGGCTGACGTGCTTCTGCTGGCTCAGTCTGTGTGACCTCCAAGTTTCTGCACGAGGTTGGTGACAAATGCGAGTCAGCTTTGAGCGGTGGCTAACACGGAACTGGAGATGGAGGCAGCTGGGTTTAGTTCTGGTGACTGACCGAGTGACGTTAAAGCAGTCTTAGTGCTGCTGGGAGGGAACGCAAAAGCCCACAGTACTAGACCTTTAGTTTCTCAGGTTTTTACTAACGCATCTTTAAATATTATTATGTTTTCTAATATTTTTCTGTCGCTTTTGGTCGCTACTGTGCTTCTCTCGCCTCCCTCCATTTCTGTTCATTTTGGGGTTTTGGGAGGGTTTTTGGGGGGTTATTTTTGGTTTTTGTTGTTTTTTGGTTTTGGGTTTGTTTTTTTTTTTAATCTTTAGAGGTGTGTGTTCAAGTTCGGTTCTGCTGCTGCTGTTCCAAGAGCAGAACCGCTTTCTTGCCCTGTCCGGAGGCTGCCCTTGAGCTCTGCTTGGAGATGAGCACCCGGGAAACTTCTGCAATGGTTTGCGTAGGGTAGGGGAAAGGACCAGCCACAAAACAATAAATACTGCTTGAAAGTGAAGATATTTCCTCTTCCTTCCCCTTTATAGCATCAAATGTGACACGAGAGCTTCTCGAGGGGAAAGGTTCCGCCTGCGTCGCAGCCGGCTGTGTTGCTGTACCTTGTCATTGATAAAATTGGCCTCTTCTAGGCACACAGAATTGACTGCGGACAGAGATCAGCAAGTTCTTCTGAAGGCCACTTCCAGCCGTGGATTTTCTCGTGCATGGATATTTTGGGTTGGCCTGGAGTTTTTTAGGCTCTCACACAGCAGAATTTCAGAGGACTGTTCATCTACACTGATTTCCTTTCTGCCCCAATCCTGCATGTTCATATCAAAAGCCACGTGTGTCCGTGTGGGTTATATAAAAATTCCTGTAGAAGGGCTGTCTCTCGAAGGAACTGAAAGACATACTGAGAATGACTGAAACTTGCAAATGAATAAGTGAAGAAATGTATTAAAGCAAAGATATTGCCTCAAAAGTGTTTTTTAATTTATTTTGACAATCACCTTGAATAATTTATTAGAATATTTCATAATGTACCAGTAAATGGACTGCTGGGAACGCTTAGAAAAAATAATTAAGTCTTAGCAACTGGGCACCTCAGTACAGTGTTTTTTCCGGTGTAAAATCTCTGATCTTTGAAAAATGTGTGTGTAAACACGGGATCTGGCCCCGGGGAGTTCTGGGCACTGAACTCCAGGTGCGCGCGACAAGTTCCTGACCCCCACAGAGCTGGGGCTGCGGTGCTGGGCCGTCCTGCCGCAGTTGTCCCTAGCTCGGTGAAGCACGTACCCTCTTCTCTGACTCTGCCTGCCTGGTGAGTCTCTGCCACAGTTTTCGAAGTGTTTCTCTTGTTGGAGGTTGAAGAATCAAATGTGGAAAGTGCTCTTTTTGCCACAACAAATTCCAGCATTTTTTCTTACCAATTTCTGTACATCCCAGCAAGACCACACGCAGCTGTAAAGAGTTCAGCAGCTTTCCAGCCTGAAGGAGCCCGCCTTGCGGAACGGCCCGGGCTGTGCTTCAGCGGACCCGGTGCGCCGCTGGGGTGGTGTCTTGACGAGCCGCGCCGCTCTCCCAGGACGGCTGCCTGGGAGACAAAGGAGTTCTCGGGCGCAGCGCTGGCTGCGCGGGGTGTAGGGAGCCTTCTGATGGCTGCAGGCAGTGTGAGAGGGTGACGGGCTGTATGCGCGGCCCGTTGTTAATAGCATTGGAGCCTGGGAGAGTCCCAGTCCTTGCGAGCAGCTTCCAGTTCTACCGCTGATTTCCAGGTGGCCTCAGACAAATTATTTTCCCTTTCTATGTTTCCCTGTCTCTCTCTTTGCAGAGAAACTTTTCAACCTAAATCCTGAGATCTTTAGGATGAAGGTAGTTTAATATTTCTTCATTCAGCCTACATTTGGATAAGGACTAATTTTAGGAAAGGTCTTTAAGTAGTATTTTTATTTTCAAAAAAATCAAATAATTAGGTAATGCCTGATGCTTTTTGAATATCCTCTAGTAACTAATTGAAATACACAAAAAGGGAAAGGCATGAAAACCAGCTCACGCTCCTGGTTGTGCCTCCCTCCCTGCCCCGACAGCGGAAAGTTTTACCGAAGCAGGCAGGCGGGAGCCGGGATTCACCCCAGAGGCAGCTCTGCCGACTCCCCCGTCTGCGTGGCTGGGTTGGGGGGAGTTTTGGTTTGGTTCTTGGCAGATGTTCACACGCTCTCAGCTCATTCTGTTCTTCCAGCGAATACTGAAAAATCCCTCCTTGTGGATGCTGACGGATGTTTAAGAAATACTGTATCCTCACGTGAAAATTTTTTGTTATTGAGGTTTTCTTTTCTTCCTACTGAGAAAAACAGTAAATCTTGACAGTGGAAATCCTTGATACTCTTACCGGTTTTTGCTTCAGTAACAGCTGGGCTGCTACACATCCTGTTTTAACCACAGCTCCTTGCTTGAAAAGGGTCGCACGACCCTCTACCACCTGCTTTGCACGTATCTCTTGAGCCTGGAAAACTTGGTGGGGCTGTGTAACTGAGGCGGTCCAGACTACTCGTCTGTACGGTTGGTTGGTTGGTTTGGTTTTTAACAACACTAGCGCCGTGAAACATCCCGGGTAGTTATGTCTGAGTACGCTGAGTAAAGGTAGGGATTAGGGGTCGGCTGCTGGAGCTGCAGAGCACGGCCCCTCGTCGTAAGAACATGTACTGCTCTGCTGTCAAAGATTTAAAAACTGCTACCTGCATCTGATTTAAGGAATTAAATAAACATTCCGTTCCCATCCTTTTGGTTTACATCCTCATTTTGTCCATTATATTAATATGGGATAATTTACTGGGAAAACAAATGAACTCTGGACAGCAAGTAACAGCCCTGTGAGTAAGTACCAACTACTGAAACAAAAGCAAATGCTTCTTGGGCCTTCAGCCGCAGAACAGTCTGCACCGTGCGTGCACACGGTGAGAAAAAGCGTGAGGCAAACTTGTAACCTGGTTTCTCAGTGTAGCATCGGCTTTATTCATGGACAGGATCTTTGCAAAGCTACTGTCAGCTGCGGTTGTGCACCAGACGTGGGGGGATGTTTGGGTTTTGTGTTGGGGGCGGGGGGGTTGTTGTGGTGGTTTATTTATTGTTTTTTTAAAGGCCACCTAGCAGATCAGTTGGTTGCTTCCAGTTGCCAGTTGTGTAATTGTGCATCCAAATCAGGCATTCATTTGTGCCTTCATTTTTTCCCTTTTTTATGCTGTGTCCCTGAGCTACTTTGGTTTCTAAATTCAGGCCTTACATATTTATCTGTGCCATTCAATTAGACCACATCCCCAATGCTGCTATATAGTTTCACAGTATGTGGGAAATTTGGTAATTAAATGCATGCAAACGCTGCAAGAATAGAATAAATTAATTTTTTCTTAATATCAGCAGGCTATTCTGTGATGTTTCTAGAGATAACATGACCAAGATACTGGCTTTTCTCTCCCCTTCTTGCCATCTTTTTTGAGACTTTATTGTTATTACTCTGGAAATACCTAGTCAGGTTTATGTGAAAAGGGTCCCAGCCCAGGCTACGCTGGGTGGTTACATAAGGAGGGAGAGGAAGACTTAAGTTTTTTAGATCTCCAAATAAAACCTGAGATGGAAACAGCATTTAGGTTCTACATGCGTGGTGCAGCTTTAGATTTGCGTGTCAGTCGGAGCCTTCAGGAAGCGTGTAAACGGCGGCGGCGCAGCTCGAGCGAGGCAGTGCAAGGAGTGACCCGCCCTGGCTCGCAGTGCACTAGATGTTCGGCCTTTTGGAAGCGCCCCCAGTCCTTATTAACGGCCGGGATCTCCCAGTGGTCTTAAAAAAGGACTCTTACTTCTCCGCTGTATTTATTCGTGAAGCCCACTGCAGTCCGCCGGACGTTGGTTGGTGGTTTCGGAGCGTGCCCGTGGCTGAGGCTGGGCACACGTGTCCCAGCCGGGCCTTACGGACAGGAGCGTGCCTCCCATTCGGCGATGTCTCTGGCTTCTCTGGCTCGTCCCACGTGGATACACTGCAGTCTTCAAAGCCAAGGGCTATAAAGCCCATTGGTGGCCAACATCATGCTTAAATAGCTGAATTTTAACAATTCAGTCCTATACCACGCTTTTCAAGGAATTTGAAAGTCATTCTTATTAAAGATTTGGAATCTCTGAAAGATGTATTTTGATGCTGTGTGCGTGGTAGCTTAAAAGATCTGACCTTACTGATGATCTTTTCCCTTACTTAAGGGACCTTATCCCGCATAGCATTTAGATTCTTTCTGTGCCACGTACCTGTAGTTATTTTGCCTTTCCTCTTGAATTTGTTGCCCCTTGGGTGTTCGGGTTCCTCCCTGAAGTGCCGAGCCGTGTCAGGGCTGGGTTGTATTCCAGCCTGCAGTACTGCAGTGCTGTTGCATCAGTGCAGGGTTTCTGTAATTCCTCTCCTCTCCCGGCCTCCTCCTGGAGTGTGAAAAGCTCGAAGAGGTACCCGTAGCTCAGAAATGCAATATATTCTTGCTGCTGGTTCTCGAGCTAGAGCTTGGCAAAAGGTGCAAAGCTGCAGAGGGTTTGTAGGCGGCTGGATTCAGAGAAACGAACTTCCTCGCAGCTTTTCTCTTTTGGAGGAGTCGGGGGAGAGAGCGAGGTGCCCTTTGCAGGGCCAGTGTAAAATCCTGCCGGAGGTCTGTGCTCTGTCGCAGGGTGGAAGCTCTGCGAGGTCTTCCCCAGCTGCGCTTCTGTACCTCATCCACTGCCCTTTTCTTTTCTTTTTGTCATGGAGAAGCGCTCGTTTGCGTTGCATCTGATGCAAAGAAGACTCTGTGTCTGACCTGCGTATTCTAGAAATTTAACTTTCAGAAATTACCATTGTAGCTGATGAAGGTCTTTTAAAATTATTTCATTCTTAGGGCCTGAAATGTATAGAAACCCTGATAATTATATTAACGAAAAAATAAAGGGTGAGGTTTGACTTCCCGTAGTAGAACCGTGGCGTGCTTCAGAGTAGGAAGAGTCGAGCCCACTGGGGTGCTGGTGCTACCTACCAAAGCATTCATTAAGGAAACTTCTGAACTGCAATAACATCTGATAGGACACGAAGGAGTGTTTTTTCCAAAAGAGCTCAGCATATTCCCTGCACGTTGGCTGCTGCGCGCTCTCGTAAACCCGGCCCCAGGTTACTCCTCCTTTGGGTTGCATTGAGGGGAGTGCTTTGCTAAAGCCTCGGTAGCAGGGCAAGGAGAGTGCTAACACCCAGCCCTTCTGAGGCAAGGCCGAACACCTTGTCCTGAACACCTTGGAATTTTTGTCTAATAATCAGTTTTCTAGAGTCATTTTTGCAGGAAAATGCTGCTTTTGATAACGATGCTTGTCAGAACAGCTTCCGTAGTCCAGAGCAGAGTTTGTGTTCAGGTCGGGATAGCTGGCAGTGTGGCTGTTGGAGATCCAGGTCTGCGTGCCGGTTCTGCCTGCGTTGTGAAACCTGGGTGAGGTGGCAGGTGGGGACGGGCAGGTTCGCCCAGTGCCCAGCGCTTGGTGCGCGTCTGCCTGTAGCTTGTGTTGGGATGGAAAAGCAGCAGGTCTGCTTGCCTCGCTCCCCGAGGACTTGAAGACCAGCGTTGCTTTCGCATCCTCGATGCTTTGTGCTTGTCTGTCTGTTTTTGCAGTGACTGACTTTGTTCTGCCTGTGCTGTTTGCTCCCCTGCAGAGCTGACCTGTCCGGGGCGCAACATCTCTAAAGAAGCTGCTGCAGGATGAAAAGATGGCAGCACGGCTGCTCGCACCACCAGGCCCTGATAGTTTTAAACCCTTCACTCCGGAGTCTCTGGCTAACATTGAGAAACACATTGCAGAACTAAAAAAGAAGCAGCGTCCAAAGCAAGACAGCAGCCACCGGGATGATGACGAAGACAGCAAACCAAAACCAAACAGTGACCTTGAGGCAGGGAAGAATTTGCCTTTCATCTACGGGGACATCCCAAAAGGCCTGGTTGCTGTACCACTGGAGGACTTTGACCCTTATTATATGACCCAGAAAGTGAGTCTGCAAGAAAGAAGTCACTAAACCGCCTTTTTCTTAGGCAATTGCAGGTTTGGGTATGGTTTAAGTAGAAGACAAAGAATGGCGTCTTTGGATGGGGCTTGGTTGGTTGATTTGGTTTGTTATGAATTTTTCTTTGAGTTTTAATCGAGATTATATGATCAATCTTTATGCACCTGCTTGGATGGAGTTAGGAAAACAAAGCCTGGAAACTAAAAGTAGATCAAGTTGTGCTAATGCATCAATTTTAACCATGAGGGCAATAAGAAGAATTTAATTGAGGTGTAATGGTAACGGTTTTAAGTGTGTATTTCATTACTTGCAAGGGATTCAGTGTGAATTGGATCGTTATGAAGCAGTGGGATCTAGAATCATGACCACAAAGAAGTGAGATAAACAAATTAACTCACTTTCATCTTCATAATTTTTATTTTTAAAATATTTGTCTGTGGAATTAAAGCGATATGGCAGGAGGCATTTATGGGTGCCAAGATGTGTTAGGAAGTGAAGTGGTGTCCTGAGGGAAGTGGTGAGTAAGCAAACACTGTGCTGGAAGTGGAGGGGAGCGATCTTCTGCTGGTGAAACGAGGAAGAGCATGATCACTGGTTTTCTTAGAAGGCGAGATGACCTAAAGCTGACGGTTTAATGTCATTGCTTTCTTTGATAGAAATTTAATTTGAATAAGCTGAGATAATTGCCGTCTATAACAGGCTTAGCTGTGCCACTTGAGAAGCTGGAGGTTTGACCGTATATGTGGCAATGATTGTGATGTGACTGGTCAAAACTTGGGTAGAATGGCTAAAATGGGAACAGTCAGTAAATTGTCATGGGTAACAAAATATATTGTGATTTTGTGTTGAGGCAGACTTCTCTTGCTGCACTCAGGAGTGAGTCTGTGACCAGCAGGTCATTAGTCACATGAAATCAACTGAATTTGCTGCTAACGCAGGGTATAACTGCTCATTCTTTTCTGCATTTACACTGGTGAATTTAATGCTGCTTCGGTGTGTCAGTGGTGCCAGTCGTACAGGTACAAGCTCAGAACGGGGCTTCGGGATACGGTGATCGGTGCGTGCGTTGAAACCAGGCAGGCGGGTGTTCAGGGCGGTGTTGTGCTTCGGGAAATGTACTGGCAGCTGCTTTTGCCGGTAAGAAGGTACCTTACATTATCCCTCAGAAATATATTTTCCTTTATTAAAGAAATCTGGTGTTGCTTGGTTTTGGTGTGGACAGGCCGTGAAAAAGAGACCTGTAGCTGGAGAGCAGTTCCCAGGATCTCTGTGTGCGGCTGCTTGCACCCAACCAAAGTAGGCGTTAGGAAACGCCGCTGGGAATCCTGCCCTGTCTGTGTTCCTGCCATTGAACTGAGAGCGTGTGCGGGAGAACTGGGCCGTGTTCTTTCTAGCTAAAATGGTGAGCAGTGCTGAGAGGGCAACGGGCCCTGCCGTGTCCTGGAGCACTGGGCAAAGGCTTCTTGGTTGCCTCAATGTTCCGCCAGAAGCAGGAGGCAGAGGGGAACCCCCTTAGCCCTCACGCTTTATCAGTCTCCATATTTGCCTCCCAACACAATGCTATTAATAAATCTTTCCCTTTTAGAGCAAAATAGGCCACATTCCCAACTCTGAAGACATCTGTCATGTCTCCAGAAGAGAGCTGTACCCATTCAGCATGTAGCTGCTTGCGGGGTTTCTGCTCGCTCGGTGTGCCTGCCGTGCGGAGATGCGAGCTCTCCGCGGAGCTGGAGCAGCTGCAGATGGAGGGGAAGGTTCTGGAGATGGGAGACAAACTCGCACAGCCCTGCCAACCTCGTACGTGCTGTGCTGTGAAAAGAGCCTTCCTCTTCCCATAAACACCGGATTAACATTTTACTGGCTCTGTTTCTTCTGCATCCCCTTCAGCACGGTGACAGCTTAGGTGTGTGCTGCTTCTCTGCTGCCTCAAATAGTCAGTGACTTCCCACAAAGAATTTTTTTAAGGCCATTAAAAAAGGCCCTTCTCTGAATCATCAGGAATTGCGAATCTGCTTGAATCATGGGAAGTTTTCCAAGATTTTTTTTTTTCCCCTCTCCAGCATTTGCCAGAAGGCTTTGCATCATAGGTCTTTTCTTTTAAAGCTAGACGTACAGCATGCATAGGGACAAATCAGCTGGTTGCTTTTCCTTGCAGTAGGACACAGTGATCTTGGTTTATCTGAGGAAACTGAACCTGCATTTTGACTGAGAAGCTGAACTTTCCAGTGGCTTGTTAACTGATATTTAAAGGAGAAACAGTGTGACCTAGAAACTGAACCGTGGTACGGGGAGTCAAAACTCCTGGGTTCGGAGCCAAGCCCTGCGAGCGATGGTTTTGTCCAAGCTACTTCCCTTTTCTCTGCTGAGTTTCATTTTGCAGAACAGGAGTAATGACTCTTAGGAGAATCAGGAAAGTCCTTTTGCTCACAGGTAGATTTTGGAGGTAATTTAGTTCCTTTTTGGCTTTATGCAAGTACCAGAGAGAATTTTTTCATGACTCTGTTTTGCAAATAGTAATCACCTTCCAATTCCTGGCCTGAAGCACACGGTGGAAGCACACGGTAGAAGCAATACTTGCCCATGATAGTTGTTGTGGAAACCTGAAACATTTCAGTTAAAAACCCAGAAGGCAGGTACATGAACTTCCTTGTTTACACCTGCAAACAAAATTCAGGAAAGCTACCTATGTGAGCATCCTGGCAGTGAAAGCAAAGCAGCTGGTTGCCTCCTGGTCTAGTCTTCCTTCAGTGTTTCCTGAAGCAAGAGGTAAGGACCATCACCCTCTTTTATTTCTGCAACCTTATTAGTATTTCTATTTGTTAATGTTTTTCCATCTTTTCAACCTTCCCTTCCGTTTATGGCCTAGGCTGTCACTCCTGCTAAACCACTCCTCGCCCCGTTCTTTCCCGTTGAACATGACTTTGGCCAGGTTGGGGTCATTTTCCTCACGTAACTTCCGTTTTACTCAGTACGAATCTCATACTTGCTACAGCACGGGGTAAAGGTGCTAATGCTCCTGCAATGGCTCCGCTTACGAGGCAGTAGGAGGTCCCTGAATATTCTGGGAATGGAGACCATATATAAGCTTAGGTGGAATGATTCAATGGAAAAATCGACCCTGCAGTTGTAGAAGACTGTCTATACATCCGTGAACATCTGAGGCTAGAGTGGGATTGTCTGAGGTCACCTATAGCTTGCAGATGAGCACCTGCGGATCTTCCTAGTGCGTATGTGCCAATGGAGTGACTTGCAACTTCGTCAAGTCACATGCGCGGTTTGGAAATGGGCCCTCTGGTCCAGAATGTCACCTTGACTGTGTGGAACTGGGAAAATTACAGGGATGTGAGAGACCAGCTTGGGGGAGGCACATCTGGCTCTAGCATGTGCTTCAAGGAGCCTCCGCTTCTGACTTCTGCAGGGCAAGGTGATGGCCCTGCAAGGTCACGGTACTGTCACTGGGGTTTGCATTTCAGTGAAGTCACCGAAACAGAGGGAGGAATCGTGACCATTTCAAAAATTGATCTTTTATCCTTATTTCCAAAAGCTAATTACCTTTTCCAGGTCTTGCACCTTTAATGTTGTTTTTTCTTCCGCTCCCTCTCTCCAGTAGGCTTAAAAGGAGCAGGAAAAGTAAGTGTGCCCTTCCTAGCCGTCCTCCCTGCCGTCATGGTAGAGTGAGGAAAGGAGAGTGTAACCTCTGCCAGGCGTCTTCTCCGGTCCTTTCTGGGTCTTGGGTGGAAGGCAACGCGCGACAGAGTTGTTTGCTGTAGTACGGCTTTTCATGAGACGAGAGATAATGGCACCCCTTGCCCCCAGAGCTACGCGCCGCCGCAGCGAGGAGAGGCTTTGTGCTGTGCTCAGGGTGCGCTGAGTGTGGCACGGACCGGGAGGCGAGAGTCTCTGCTGCAGTCACCTAAATAGCTGCAGCCCACTGGTGATGAGTGGAAGGAAGGAGAAGCATTTCCGCTTCTGAGGCAGAATGAATCTCCTTACATAGCAGATTGTGATGTCGTTAAAACTTGAATCCAGATCCTCAATACTGCATGTTGAACAACATTTATTTTTAAAAATACATCTTTCAGGAATGTTTTATTCGATACATTTCAAACAAATGTCAAGGGCTTTTCCTATGTTGGGCTTGAAACGAGAGATTGAAGCAAGAGCAAAATGTGGCAGATACTTCCCCCCCCCAGCTTTTCAGTGGTGAAGAATAAGTTACTAAGAATAAATCTGTCCCCTTTTGGGGGGGGGAAGGATTGGAAAAATAAAAAAAAATATCAAATAATGTGTGTTGTGTGTTAGGAAGAACAACTCTGTGAGCCAAAACAGACTTTGAAAAAATATTTTGCATTGGCGTTTAATTCTGTATATACTTCTTCAGCCTACAGGGTGCCAGAGTTCCCTGTAAATTAATTTTGAAAATAGCTGTGTTAAAGTAACTTGCTCAGGGCGTCATCAGAAAGTTGTCGCTCTCTTTTGCTTAACGTTGAGAGTAAGGCAGTCATCATCTTACCACTCTGGGAATATGGTTCCATATGTTCTTTGGCTGTTCATAAAGCTGTTTTCTTCTTAAATCTTCTGCCCACTCCTCCTCGCTTTTCAGCCATTACAGAAATGCTTAATGTGAAACCTGCATGAAGCAAGAGTATTTTAAATCTTCCTCTAACTGGAATGCTTTTCGCCATCACTTGATCAATTCTGTCGTGCTCTCCAGCTTAGCTTCTTTAATGCACTATTTTGAAAATTGATTTAGAGAAGACTTATCTTTTGTGATCTTTTTATGAGAGCTATTTCTAAGGTTTCTGTAAAGCCGAGATTCCCAGCCAACTTTAAGAAAACTAAAGCGGACAGAGCCTTTTTCACAACTCCTTTTAACAACAAACTGAGACTTCTGAAAGTTTCTCTCTTAGAAGACTGCAAAGTGCCTTCCTCCAGGTATCACCTTTCTGTGAGTTCTGAGCTTTGCCTCAGCAAATCTTAAAAGGGCTTAAGGATGTTCTTGGACCTGAACCAGCAAACATTTTAAGAGCATGCAGCCATTTTGAAATTGAGTTTTAATATGTCAGCAGCATAAAGAAAAACTAAGATAAGGTTTTAAATTGCTAAACGCTTTTTGGCTTTTGCGCTTTTCTTTCTATTGACAAGGCTGAGCGGAGATTTACCCAGGATTTTATAAGATACACGGGGGAACTGGAGCAGCAGATCTTGGAACCATCGGAATCAATGAGCAGGCTGGACTGTACGGGACCTTCTTTGTGGTACGGTTGTACTGAGGGGCCCGGTTTTGATGGGCTTTATAGACAGGAATAAGTTCAACAAGCGTTATGGTCTAGAAAGAGAAAGCTGGGCAGAGCGTGGAAGAGAACAAAGGAGCTGCCTTAGGTAAGGTCAGGTGGGAGAGGACTCGGCTGGCCAGCAGAACGAGGAGCTCATGTTTGGTAGGCAGTTGCCCTGATCCTCGAATGAAAGAGCTTATATTACAGCAGGGAATGCCAGATTTCTGGGTCGATCCTTGTGAAGCAGCTATTGAAAATGTATGTTCCCGTGTTATCGCTCCAGCGTGCCAAGGCAAGGAGAGGCTCTGACCCTCCGTGTGGAGCAGCTTATGTCCGCGTTCCCAAACTGAGTCTGGCTTGCTCTTCTAGCACGGGTCTAAAGTCTTTGGGTTGGTTTACAGCTGTGATGCAGCCTGCACGTA
>KL279718.1:256-37377 GCA_000699545.1 Podiceps cristatus | reverse complement strand
CCGATTTAGTGCCACACCTGCCTTGTACATTTTAAGTCCTTTTAATCTGTTTAGAAGAATAGCTATTAAAATTTTGATACATTCATATCCTTTTTATTACTGAGTTATTTTTGCCTTTGTGTATTCATTGAAAAATCTCTACCTGTTGTCTTATTGCTCGGTTCCAATAGTGTATATGAATTATGGTTCTTCACCTGGTGGAGCTGGATTGGCCTCGGAGCATACACAAAAACGTGCTTTTCTTTGAAGGAAAAAGCACGGTCCTTTGGAGTTATCCCATTGAGCAAACATTTTGTTTATTTTCCCTGCTAAATTGTACCCATCTGTGTCCCGTCTTCCATCAGTGCTCAGACATCGATAAGTTTTGGAACAGATGTGATTTAAGGTTATGCTTCACACGAAGAGGAACTGAGCTTTAACTAGCTGCCAAAATGGTTAAATAGAATTAGTACCTGGAGAGGGAGCCAAAAATACCTTATATGTAATTAGAGCTTGACTCATTTCTTGCTCTTTTGGCATCCCTCGAACTTCCTTCTAATGGCAAGGCTATTCCAAAGCCTTCCACTGCAGGGCGTCAGACAGCTCGATAGCCTTGAAACGTCACCTGCATGTGTTATTAGGAGAGGGAAAAAAACAGTAGGATATTGGATGAGCTGCTTTGCCCTGTTTATTTATTTATTTTTAGAAAGTGACTCTAAAACGGAAACATGTTCATTTGCTGTTTTAGAGGCTTCTTCCTTCCTGAACCTCATGTGAAGGAAAAGCTTTTCTATCTTTTTATGCTTCAAACTCAGCTTGGGATCTGAGGCTGGAAACACTTTTCTTTGGCTTGTGTGTCACTTCTGGGAACCTTTCCCGCCCTCCGGACGTGCTGGGCTGCAGCTGAGAGAGGCAGATCCGTCAGGCTGAGGCTGAGATGCTGGCAGTGGATCCTGGGCCTTGAGCTAAGATCGTTTGGGGTCTGCTTAAACAGTTTGGGAAGTCAAACGGCTTTGGATCTGACCCTGGATTTCACCATTCTGCTAATAATTCAGTAGTTAAAATCCACTCAAACTTCTAATTTTGAAATTGTGCTGTCCCTGCAACACTCCTCAGATCAGTTAGTCCAGCACCTTCCATCTGCAGACGTGACACACGAGATCCCGAACACCCAGAGCGAGAAGAGATGTTTGGAAAGATTCCTAGGATTTTTTCCAAGCTAGATCCTACGTGTCCATGGATTGCAACGCGGCTTTCCTGTTGGATATATTAGCAGCCAATATATTTTGACGTTACTGAATAGATGGAATTATTTGGGGAGACATTTTAAGCATGTGATTTTTGAATTGCTAAGACATACCAGAAAATATTAAATAAATTGAATGGTGACATAAAAATATTATTTATATATAGTCACCCTGGTCTTATTTCCCATGACTGCTGGAAGCATCTCAGCTCTTATTTGTAGCTCACAGGGAACAGGCTGGAAGTTGTTGAATTTCCTTGCAGGACAGTGATCGTTGGGGAGCCAGGGGGGGATGTAAAGAGCCGCACTAGTGTGTCCCTTTGATCCTTGACTTTGTTCTACAGTATTTAGCATGATCATTATGTGCACTATTTTGACCAACTGTGTATTCATGACTTTTAGTAACCCACCTGAATGGTCGAAGAATGTGGAGTAAGTAATGCTTCCTGTGTTTTTATGAATCTCACAGAATGTTGTTTTTCTTCTATTGAGAAATCTGTTCCTACTCACGTTTAAGTTAGCATGAATACAAGTCGTCTGTTAATTCCACTTTGTTTAGACAAAAGTGTTTGTAATTCATCTTTTTTCATGACTAAAGTGACATTTCTGCAAACTTCTCAGGGCGGCTCTCTCTCTTCCCCATAACAGGTATACATTCACTGGTATTTATACGTTTGAATCACTTGTGAAAATTATTGCAAGAGGTTTCTGTATAGATGGCTTTACTTTCCTACGAGACCCATGGAACTGGCTAGATTTCAGTGTGATCATGATGGCGTAAGTTGTGTTTTCAGATTATTTCAGGTATTTGTGGCATACGGGGGGGAATGAGGCCTTAGGAAGAGGGTGGGTGTGTAAGGAAAAAATAAATCAAGGAAAACTTAAGTGAATTCCCAAAAGATTTCTTTCTTCATTTTTCAAAAGAAAGCTTTACCCTGACACCGAGGCACAGATCGAAAATGCAACTCCATGGAGTTAGTGGAGTTGCTGCTGCAAAAAATACGATTTTCTGAAAACTGCCTCTGTTAATATAAGACTTTACAATGGAGCCTGGCATTTTAGACTGCTCACATGCCAGAGTGGCAGCTTATTCTGGTAAGCAGAGGACTAGGAGCCAAATATCTTTCAGTTCTAGTCTACACCACCCCTTCCCTCCTTGGGCTTGCGTGTTAAAGTTTCCCGGGCTGCGGCTGAAGGTTGACAGTTATTAACCCATTTCCGGTGGAGGTGCAGTGTAGAAAAGCAGACACAGTATTTTCCTTCCTCATTCTCTTCTCTTGTGCCAGATCAGCTTACGTTGGTCTGATAATGAGGATCCAGGGGATGTCTGAATTCACAGCCGAACCAGGAGATGCACCCTGGATTTCTGGTTTTTTCCTTATTGGCCTGCGCTGAGTGTTGCGTAGGCTTAGTACCGCCGATGAAAACCAGGTGTACGTCACTGGTAGTCTGAGTTGCCGGTGGAAGAGGGTTTTGGGGTTTTTTTCCCTTCTACATTTGTTTTTGGAATATTGCACGTGTGCATGTTTGGGCTCCTGTAGTCAACAACGGCCGATGAACACGGAGGGATCATGTAGGAGCCTAATTTTCAAGGGTTCAGAGCACTTGAATTTAATTGTAGTAAAATACTTCAATCGTATAAAATGCCTTTTTTTTTGACTGGATGCTGCATCCAAGGTTGTTGATTTTCCTGAGCTTCTGCTCTTTTTCTACTTGCCTTTTAGTGGTGTATTTAAATTATATGCAAAGAGCTGGACATTGTACACAAAAGGCAAATAACCGGTAACTCCCTGACACTAGTTTTACTCCGGAGCAGGCGGGGATCTGCTGTGCACAGTGCAAACATGCCTGCGTGGCTGAGGCTCCTGGTTCTGTTTGACCTGTGAATTGGTTATTTCCTTTGTTTCTCGATAAATTAACAATGAACAGCACGCCAGCTTCAAAAGGCCTAATGCACTGGTCTTAACTCAAGATGCTAAATATGTAGCTGATCTAACTCTGTAGCCTCCTCATTTCCAGCCAGGTTGCCTGTAGACTTCAAACACGATCCTTTTTAGTGTCAAGGGCCAGAGCAAGCCTGCGCGTTATTTAAATCCTGCTAAGAGGGTCTAAGTTTTGTGAAGCGTTTCAGGCCTTTCAGCACCAGGAAGAACCTTGAACGTTGTGCATTTCTTTGCTTTTTCATACCACGTTTCTCCCCAGACAGCACAGAGGAAATGTTCTATTCTAAGTTGTGGTAAAATATAACTCTGTTAACCTTGCACTGAGCCTCTTACCCTCTGTGTATCTCAGGTTTATCTCCTTGTAAAATGGGGATAATCAGACCTACCGGTGGCTCACAAACAAGTAGTAAAGCATACAGGATTAAAATGAAGGATGCTAATCAAAGCAAAGATGATCACGCTTTATTAAAAACATGAAGTGAAGCGAATATACCTGAAATCACTGAACTGAGACAATGTCACCAGGTCTCCTCACATATTTGACAGTTTTACAATTACCTCCTTCTGTAGAGATAGCGTTAAATTTTCAAGTCCTACACGGGCGAGAATGCAAGTACCTAACCGTGCACATGGACAAGCTGGTTGCAGTGTGGAGAGACTTAAACTGTGTTTGGGGTCTGAAATTTTCTGTCTCTCTCTTCTAAGTGCCAGTTCTAAAGCATTTTAAATTACAAGCTATTTCCTACAAACAGACAACTATATGAAAAGGAAGGTGACCCCAACGGTGCCATTAACTCTGGTTTAATTCTGCAGGTATATAACAGAGTTTGTAAACCTAGGCAATGTTTCAGCTCTGCGCACTTTCAGGGTTCTGAGAGCTTTGAAAACTATTTCTGTAATTCCAGGTAAGGCGGCCTCCGGTTGGTGTTAGCTGTTGGGTACAGGCCCCTGTGAGTGATGTATTGCTTTGTCTGTAGTTGTTGTTTTATTTTGGTGTGTGTATTGTCATTGTGTTTTTTGTGTGTGACCTCCCTCATTGCAGATATGTCACAGAGTTTGTGGACCTTGGGAATGTCTCAGCATTGAGAACTTTCAGAGTTCTCCGAGCTTTGAAAACTATCTCTGTTATTCCAGGTGAGAACCATTACGCATTAAAGGCTGGTCTTGCGTGTATCTCTCTTCCATATCTCCCCTCCCGTCCTGCATTGCTTATTTCTCAGAAATGGCACTGGGATGTTTTTGATGGGCTTTGCAGTCTGTATAAACAGAGTAGTTTGAAATTAAGGCTTCTGGGCTGTCAAATGATGGGATGTACAGTCTGCTTTTCCAAACTTCTTTACCCTGTGTACGCATGTGGCTATCCGATCTTGAAATGAAAGCCAGCCCTAACGTTTAGTTCCAGAAGAATAAAGGATCGGACACTCCCTTCCTCCTCAGGCTGAAGGGTTTCTTGCTCAGCGAGTCATCCCGTTATCACCAGTGTTTCTAGAGTTGTTTTAGGAATAAGATAGTAAAGCAAGTGAGCAAAACCCAACCAAGATTAAAACCTTTCTGTGAGAGGCTACTTCAGTTACTTGGAGTCAGACGGGAGCTGGGGCAGGTTGTCTTCTAGGTACTGACAATAAGCTTGCCTCCCCGTCTTCCGAAAGGGTTGGTGCTGCCATTTTGAGATAGACTAAGCTAAATGGGGCATTGGCGTTGGCAGCTTTTGCGTTGTGTGTTGTAGCAGAACCAGTTGTTAGCTATTAATGCAATAGTGTGTAGCCCAAAGTACTGACTGTGCTTTCAGTAAGCCAGAAGCCCTCATTCATAGACCTTCCCATTCCACGTGCTGCCCCCAGAGCTGGACTTTGCAGGAGCGTCACTCACAAAGCCACTTCTAGACTCTTAATCTGGGTGTCAAAGGGTAAGCAATGGCCCTTCCGTTATTGGCCTTCCGACTCAGAATATGATTCTGATCCTGAATTCTCATGCGGAAAAGTGTCACGCAGATGGTTTCTCAAAAGTGTCCCTGATTTTAAGGTCAAGCTCAAGACTCCATTTTTGCAGACACTGAAGCATCTGTAGTTTTCCAGTTTTCAGGTGCTTGACCTGTCTCAAGGTAGGCACCCTAAACAATCACCTGATGAGTTCGGTCTTCTCTTTCTTTGTGTTTTGTTTCCTAATGCATTAACTGATAACGGTTGTTTTGCTTTCTCAGGCTACACTTGCATATACATTTCCCAGAAAAGAGACCGTGGAATTGTAGGGGCCCATCACTTTTGTCTCCGTTCCAGACTGCTAAACCCATCAGATGTACATGGCTGTTGTGCATGATGGTCTTAAGTGGCATCTGCTTTCCTTGCACCGAATGAGTATGCGAGAATAATGTTCTTACTTAGCCTTCCTTAATGTTTGGCAGTGCACATACAAAGAGCAAAAGATATTTGGTAATTGCTGTTAGCAGTGCACTACACGGATCTGAAGTGCAGTTGTGATTCTGTCAGCCTGCTACAGGTATTAACTGGCTTGCTCAAAGTAAAGCGTCGATGTTAAAATAAGTTTTGTATGTGTTTTGCTTTCGTAATTATAGCAAAGTGAAGATGATGCAACTTTAATGAGCTGGTTACTAAGTGTGTGACAGCATGCCTTGTCTTCCTATGGAAAGGAGCAGAACAGTTCCGTTTTGTATCTCCGAACTACTCAAAACTAAGGGAGTTTTCCTTTTATTTCAAGTGACAGCGAGGGGGGTGGATCTGAGCCCTTCCAAGTTCAGTGCAGCCCTACTTCTTCCTAAAGGGGTGATTAGCTGCCCGCTTTTATGAAGGGGCTGAGCTGCACACGCGGGCGAGGGGCCTGTTTGAGTGCTGGGCACGCTGAACGCGCCCGTGGCTGGACCTGCAAATGGCCAGACCGCGGTGGTTCGTGTCAGTTAGGCTCTGGGATAGGGTTGCCCCAGCTGTGGATCTGCAGCACATGGGTGAAGCACAAACCTTGCTCCCTTCTCCATTTTGTGACTAACAATATGAGGAATGTAAAACATTTGTGTAATTAACATTCTGGGTTATTTAATATGAACTTAGGCATAGAGTGCTTTTTATGGGGTTTAGTGCTATCATGTCTCAGGGAAGAAGTGATTTTTGGAATATGCTTAGCATTAAAGTATGAAGAGATTCCCCTTCTGCTTCAGCACGTGTAATGGAATGGGACTTTTAACACTGTGCTGAGCTAATGAGAAACTCATCTTGGTGTTATGCCGAGTGCTAACTACTTCTTCTATCAACAATTGGAATTATTCTCAGTGTGTTTTTTAGACAAGATAAAAATGGGAAATATTACAGAATGTGACATGGCAATGGACAAAATTCCATGCAGGTAAAGGGTCTGCATGGATTTGTGCGGCAGGAGTAGACTGTGGCACTATGAGCTAAAACATCAAAATACTGCTTTCCTCTTACGGCTTGGTAGACTGTAGTAAACTCTGTGCTGGTCTAAAGATATTTTTGTATTGGCACTTGAGTTACTGGTATTTTAATTGACTGATGCCCTCAGTCTCCAAGCGTTGCCAGCCTGTGACACACCTACATTCAAGAGGACCCAGTACATGAAGGCGATTGCTTCCGCTGAAAGTTGTTGAAATTGTATTTGTCCTGTTCCTGGACTGGGAACACTCTTGCTGCCAGTTTATCGTCTTGGTTCAACCCCCCGTTCTCCTTACGTGCCTGTGAGAGAGCAACGTGCAAACCATAAGCACAAACGCTGGTGCAAATGGCTGCATGTGCGGAGTGGTGCATATTTGAGCAATGGAGATGAGCATGCAAACGGTGTCGGAATGGTTATTTGTCTGCCAGAACGAACAGACATGACTCTGTGTTGGAGCAGGGCTTTGGCATTGATTAAAAGTGTTGAAGATTGAAGTAAAAGACATTTTAAAAAATTATTCCTCCATAAGAATTCCTTTTTATTGATGCATTTTTGAATCTTTGTGTTCCTGATATGGATCAAGCCTCTGTTGGTACAGAAGGGTTTGTTGTCAAAGGTTTATTGCAGAATGCTCACGTGGCCTCAGCTATAGACTTGGATCTGACTCGCCCCGAATTCAGCTGCATCTGGGATTGATTTTTTTTTTTTCCTTCTTCCTCCCTTCAGCCTCCTTCACTACTCATTTATAAACGCAAGATTATCCTACTTAACACCAGAAAGGCTAATTAGGGAGCCCTAATACTGTATTGTTCCTGCATCCCGAATTCTTGCTTGTTTAGACCTGCCTCCTGAAAGCATTAGTGCTGCGTTCTTCCCCCAGTTCACGGACGGTTCCTCTTACAGACCGGACTGGTTTGGAAAACCGGCAGGGTTCTTGGCTTATGCCTGAGCTTACTTTTATTGTTGAGCCTTGCCTATCAATGAGCCTGACGGCCTCGGTAAAACCCGAAGAGCCAGCACTCCGGATGAAATCCTGCCCTACCCGTAACAAACCCCATGATCTAAATGAAAGATTCAGCTTCCGCAAGGGAAGGGGAAGTGCTGAAACAGTTTAGTTAAGCAGTAGAAACAAGATGTAGACAGTTCGAAAGGTATTTGATCTCTGTAAATTGTTGTAGTTTCTGCCAATAAGCCAGGCTTAAACACGACTAAATGTGCCCATGAAGAGGTTTGTAGCAGCATTTAACGTCTCTGTTGAGACAAACCCTGCTTTCATGACTCCCGAGCGTGCTTTGCGTTCTCTGCTGCAAGGCTCAGATATTCTTGGGGACGAACACTGGTGTTTTGCTTTGTTGTAACAATCCTAGTTCGCTGTTGAAACCGGTGAGCTTGGTTCATTCATCACCTTTCTTGTACGGTGGGGAAAAGCCTGAGTGTGAGAGGTGGTTCCCAGGATCCCGTCCATTTTATAGCGACCATCTTTTGCCACTGTATAGCGGTTGTAAAGGTACTGTATGTATTTGAATTTTCCATGTCTTTTCGTTCTACAGGAGTGATTTCTAGTCTTGTTTTCTTCTCTGCAGGCTTGAAGACCATTGTGGGTGCCCTAATTCAGTCTGTGAAGAAGCTGTCAGATGTAATGATCTTGACAGTGTTTTGTCTCAGTGTCTTTGCTCTGATCGGGTTGCAGCTGTTTATGGGCAATTTAAGGAACAAGTGTGTGATATGGCCAATTAATGTGAATGAGACTTTCCTGGATAACGGCTCTAGGGGCTTTGACTGGGAGGAATACACCAACAATATGTGTAGGTATTTCTGCAGTGATACTCCCTAAAACCTTCTTATTCGGCCTAATGCTGCCGACCGGGATTTCGGACTTGGCTTATCATGTGGTGTGTCCAGCTTTGCGCAGCAGAAACCACTTGCTCAGATATTTTTAAATTTTTAGAAACCTGCCCTTGTTAAGGTGTTTCTAGTTGTGTTCATCCTTTAGAAGGTCTTGGCTGTGCTCTTTTAGCTAAGTATTTTGTCAAAAATGCATTTTTTTTTTCTGTTTTGTTTCTGATTAAAAACTGTTTAAATATGGTAAATGAGAAGTAATTCTGCCCATTTAAATATCTGGGCTGAATGTCAGGTCCTTCACTTGGTTTTGCTGAGTCCTTCAGAGAACGCACGTGAAGTCGTTGGTACCTGTCTCTGCTTTGCAGCATCCTTCCACGCTGGCAGGATTTCAGAGCTGCAAGTGATGCTGCGGATGATCAAGGAACCAGCCTCCAAGTTTTTGTAACTTAATTTCTTCCTCCCTCTCACTTTGAGCTTCTCTACGGGGCAGTCAGCTAGTTTTAAATCTTTCTTCAAAATGCTATACTGACTTCCAGAAAGGTATTTAAACTCAGGCAGAGTTAGTGGGGCTAATGTTATTTAAAGCCCAGTTAGTTTACTGGTAAATTTATCAGTAGGGGATCCAGAGGGCACTTCAGGGAAGGTTTTTCTAGTGCTGTAGTATGTTAAATCCTCTAACTCCATATGTGTGTGCATGTAATCTTTTCTTTTTCGTCTTCTTCAGCAAATTTTTACATAATTCCTGGCGCCCCTGATCCTTTGCTCTGTGGTAACAGCTCAGATGCAGGGTGAGTGTTAAGCTTTATTAAAAGTAGAGACTCTGATTACCATTGATGTTGTCTAATGATGGCAAAGCCTTTGGAATATTTCCTGTTGCTTCCTGTGTTGGTTGTGGTGTTATTTCACGTGTAAAAGGTTTCGCATTTCTTTATCTAATTATTAATCCATTGTTACTATCTGTTTGACTAATATAATGTAAGCTGACGTTTTTCATGTCATCTCGGGAGGCAGGTACATCTAATGATGATTACTAGTGGCATTATTTCCCTCTGAATCCAATGATAAGAATCATCTGAGAAGTAGGGGATGGAGGTTCAGAAATGGAAACTTTCCATGTGCAATTGCCTCCGGTTGGTTTTTCACCCAGTCCTTCCGCTCTGAGGACCCTTATGGCAAAAACTAGCCCTTTCAGCTCACGTTGGGTGAAAAGCCTCACGTTGCCGCATCTTGTTTCCATAGGACAAAGATAACAGGGCTTTCTGAAATCCTGTCTGTCAGTCTCCTTGTCTGCTGTTACTTGACACGGAAAGCAAAATGCATGCCATTTGTTACGAGCGTTGTGAAAATCTCCATAAGCATGGATGATGTGCATGTTCTCAACTTGCTCTATCCCTTTTACTGCCTTGATGCCCTGAAATGGCTGTTGTCTTCTTCACAGTCAATGTCCGGAGGGTTACACGTGCATGAAGGCAGGACGGAACCCGAACTACGGTTACACAAGCTTTGACACTTTCAGCTGGGCTTTTCTGGCTTTATTTCGCCTTATGACTCAGGACTTTTGGGAAAACTTGTATCAATTAGTAAGTAAACCCTTTGCTTCGGTGTTACACAAGATGAGAATTTGGGGACAGTGCAGGAAAGGAAAATGTGACAAGCTTTATTTTATTCCTCCTCTCTGAGAGTAACTACGAGTAAAGCTGCACAATGCGATGACGTGTGGAAGAGGAAGGGAACGTTACCTGTAAGCGGGTGCCATACTTTTAAGTCCGGAAGGGATGGTAGTTCCTCAGCGTATGTACAGCTGAACTGGGAATTGGTTCTGGAAGAACCTGGCCGCCTGCTGCAGAAGTTTGTGTGCAGTTCAGCCCTGCCCACAGCAGGTGCTCAGGCGCTTGGAGGGCAGAGCGTTTCCTTGTAACCCGAGGACGCTTTGGGGACCTTGCTGAAACGGCTTTTCTTCTATTCTGTTTTGTTTTAAAGGACTCTAAGCGTTGGGTTTCACACTGCACTTCTGAGTCCTTTTTGGTTTGCATCCGTTGGATGTTCCCTTTAGAGAAGAGGAGGGATGTCACCTTTTGTGTGTCTGGCTAATGAATGCGCAGTGTCTTAGTGCTTTGCAGTGGAAGCGCTGAGATGTTAAATATTCAGCACCGCTATATTTTCGTAGAAGCATTCAGGTCACGAAACTTGGGATCAGTTCACAGATCGGGTGTCACTCTGAAATTGCTTTCCTCTTTCCTTTTCTCTTCCTCCTACCTTGCCGTTCTGCTTCCAGACCTTACGAGCAGCAGGAAAAACCTACATGATCTTCTTTGTCTTGGTGATCTTTGTGGGATCGTTCTATCTGGTTAATCTAATTTTGGCTGTGGTAGCTATGGCTTATGAAGAGCAGAACCAGGCCACACTGGAGGAGGCGGAGCAGAAAGAGGCGGAATTTAAGGCCATGTTAGAACAATTGAAAAAGCAGCAGGAAGAAGCACAGGTGAGTGTTTTGATTGTATATTTTTTGATGCATTTACATCTTTTAAGATTTATTTGCCTGTTATTACAGAGCAGTGATGTAATCAAAACTGCAGCAATGCCACGGTTGGCTTTCCTTGGCATCGCGTCCTCTGTTGACTGGGGTTCACGTTGTTCCCTCTCTCTTCCCTGTTTTCTTCTGAATATATGCAAGTTTGCTGTGTTTAGTTTGTACTGCCTTCTATTAAGGAAATTATAAATGTTCCCAGAGTTTCTAGTTAAGTGCAGGAATATCTTTGCAAGACAGACACGTACATCTTTGTTCATCCTTCATCAAATGCTTATAAACAAAGCTGCGGGACTGAGAGAGATTTTACTACTTGCACAAGTAGACTATTAGAATTTTTACAATTCCTGGCTTCGAGTTTCTTCCAAGAGAAAAATTAAGCATCTCCATCCTGTCCCAAAGACTTGTGCTTCTGTGCATTAAGCTGGGCTCTTTCTTAAAGCAGAAAATGGGATATTAATCATGGTAAAATCTGATTTATTTTTCTCTTCTCTTATCTTCACCCTCAGGCTGCTGCTATGGTCACTTCGGCAGGGACTGTCTCCGAGGACGCTGTGGAAGATGATGGTGGGGGGAGGATGTCTCGGAGCTCTTCGGAGATTTCCAAACTCAGTTCCAAGAGCGCCAAGGAGCGTCGAAACAGGAGGAAAAAGCGAAAGGACAAGGAACTGTCGGAAGGAGAGGAGAAGTGTGACAATGAAAAGGTGTTCAAGTCTGAATCTGAGGATGGCATGAGGAGGAAAGCGTTCAGGCTACCAGATAACAGGCTAGGAAGGAAATTTTCCATCATGAACCAGGTAGTTTTCATTTACTTTGCTCATGTTTATACTTGCTTGTCTTCAGGATAATGTTCTGGTTTAGATCCTGATTAGCACATCAAAGGAATCTGCCCACTGTCTTAAACTTGCAGGGGATCAGGAGGACACTTACGGCCCAAGTTTACAGCCCTTGCACACACTTACCCTGGCGTAAGTTGTTCCTGAGAGTAGTGAATCTAACCAGATAACTTCTTTGCTGATGTAGCTCAGCCAGCCAAGAGCAAACAGCTTCTTAAGTATAGCCACCGACGAAGTGGTGATGGTCTGCGTAGGCCTGGAGAGGGAGCAAAGCCACTTTAGCAGCACTTGACGGCACGGCAGTGCTTTCTTTCCATCCTATTCACACTGTTGTTGTTCTTTCTTTTCTCCCTCCTAGTCTCTCCTCAGTATCCCAGGCTCCCCTTTTCTCTCCCGACACAATAGCAAGAGCAGCATCTTCAGCTACAAAGGGCGATTTCGGGACCCAGGCTCGGAGAACGAGTTTGCCGATGACGAGCACAGCACAGTGGAGGAAAGCGAAGGCAGGAGAGACTCCCTCTTCATCCCCATCCGCGGTCGCGATCGAAGGAGCAGCTACAGTGGCTAAAACGGGGGCCGGGTACAGCCAAGGCAGCCGGTCCTCGCGGATTTTCCCCAACCTCCGCCGAAACGTGAAGAGGAACAGCACGGTGGATTGTAACGGCGTGGTGTCCCTCATCGGTGGCCCACCTTCCAGCATGCCTGGGGGACGCCTTCTGCCTGAGGTGAAAATAGATAAGGCAGCTACCGATGACAGTGTAAGGAAGTCAATGAGTAGATAGCATAGGCATGGCGGTCTGTCCTCCTCCTCTCCCGAATGCCGCCCTTCGAGTGAGCCAGGCACCCTGGCGGAATGAGAGTCGGTCGGTCTGACCGCAGACGATAAAGTCTGTATTGGATTAAAGACCCTGTGCTTTAACTTCCCCTTCTTTCCTTCTCAGACTCAATGACCCTCCTCCTTCTCCCCCTGGCTTCCTTGGGAAAAAAGGCTTGGAATTGAGTCCTTCCTTAAAGGACTAATAATAGTAGAAATCCTTGACGTATGTTGGGGCAGTTCATAAGGAGCTATTTAAAGCATGGGAACAGGGAAATCAACCAAAGTTTGTTGCCAGTGTTCTCCACAATAAGATAAAATATTTGGGGATTTAAAGGGAAATACTCACTAAATTTTGCAAGGGAAGCTGTTAGTAAAACAAGGATTTTTAAAAATAATTCTTTCGAATTTTTGTATTTTCCTTGACTGTGACTTTTTGTAATTAGTTGACTGGATTGGTATTGAGTAAACCTTTTTAGTGGATCAACATTTCAGAATGCAGGAGAGAAACAAAGGTCAAAAAATAAGAGTATTAGTTAGTGGGGTGTAAAAGAACCTGGATACGCTTAAAACATCATCATCTGAGAAATACCTAAATCAGTTGTTTCTGAGAAGAGTCTGGGTACCATGCCTTTAAATTCCAAGCTATTTATTTTCAGTTGTTTCAATTTTTGCAACCTATTTGACTTTGATTAGCTATGTTAAGCATCAGTTGCTACCTGGTTTTTTTCTCCCCTAGTTAGCATGTTAATACAGTGTTTTGCTTCCATATTTAATTCTCTTGCTAACACAGCATGAATGTGGTAGGAATAGTAATCCGCATGATGCATGCGTAAAAGAGGAAGTGTCACTTGGCAGCTGTTTTGCTAACTGTGTCTGTAGAGATTGTCCAGCACGCAACGCGCGGTTAACTCGTGGGAGAGCTGCGCGGGCTGGGCAGAGGCCTTGGTTCACAAGCAGAGAGCGGCAAATTCCTGCAATGAGGAAGAGTTTTCTGTTAGTGCACAGGACTGGCTGTGCCTAAACAGGGACTGGCATTCCAGAGCAATCTTACTGTGAGGTACCTTCAGCAGCGCGAGCTCTTTGACTTGAGAGGCGCGAGGTGATCCTTCGCAGGAGTGAAATCGAGATGTGGTTTCATCTCCCTGTTATGTTAGAAAATCGGCTTCTTAGTGGGCAAAAGTGGGAGAAATCCCCATTAATTCTCAGACAATGATGTGGCCGAGTTTCTTTTATCCTCATTTTCAGATGCATATTTTGAAATAAATGTTGATACTGCCAAATGCTCAGTTCCTAAACCTTCTTGATTGGGTGGCTCAGATGAGGCTGGGGTGGAGTTCACACTCTGACCGGGGGGTTGTAAAGTGGCCTGGTTAAAAGAGCCGCTACCTGTCTGTGCTGTTCGGTTGTAGGACGGAGTATCAACTCCTTTGTACTACAGCAGTCTTTGTTAGAAATGTTTTTGAAAATCTAGTCTTTAATTTGTCTAAGGCTGCAGAGTACTGATACTAGCAGAAATGAGGGCTTGCGTTTTGGTTTGGCCACTTACATAATACAGGAAAGTGAGAAGGGTAGCAGGAACAAAGATGTTTTTCTCTCTTGGGCATACGTGCCATATTTCTCGGCTGATAGTATGTAAAATACTGGGAAGACTACAAGTTTGCATTAATTAGCATATGAATTTTGCAGGGTACTACTGAAATCGAAATTAGAAAGAAACCTGGTGGGTCTCTCTTGGTCTCGATGGATCAGGTGAACGCATCCTATGGAAGAAAGGATCGAACCAACAGCGTCATGACCGGGCTGACAAATACCCTTGTCGAGGGTAGGTATGGCTCGAAGGGCCTTTGGGATTTCTCAGTCCGTATGTATCGATTGCCCTCTCGTGGTGTGTTGTAGGAAGACAGAGGACCCATCCACCTGGCAGCTGTAGGGTGCTTTCTCACACCACATCTGCCCTGGGTTCCTTGTGCCGGAGCCGTGCTGGCTGTCCCTCTGCATGGCCAGACACAAGATATGGGTATGGACTCGCCTGTCCGCTCGGTTTGTCCATGAAGATGCCAAATGGCGATGTTAACCTTCATGAGGTGGCTTCCTAGTGCCTTCGGGGACTAGAGCCATAGCTGGTCTACAAGGGAGCAGGGTGAAGGGTGGGGAGTAGTGGCTCAGGTCAGGCCCCGTCTGTTCGGGCAAGTGCGGCGCAGCAGAGATCAGCTTTGAGCCTTGGGTACCCGACGGAGGACACGCGTGTCCCTCAAACATACAGAATTCAGCTGTCCCTGCTGTTGAGCAGTACATACTCACACGTTGGTTTTGCCTAAACCTGCTTCATTTGGGTCATTATTGATACAGAAGTATTTATTAGACTTTAGTTCACTTGATTTTGCAACCAAATTATATAGGCACAGAGGTAAAGACAACAAAGAGTTGTAATTTTACAATAATGAATATGCAGTGTGGAGACTATAGGAGTGAGATAATCTCTGATAGAGGTGTTCTGTCTTCTGCCATCTCCCAAGGGCTGGAGAGACCCTTCTTTGCTTATAGTCCATGGGAGAAAAAGGTTTGAGCTACACTAAGATCTGAAATGTGACAGCTGTCAGAAGAGAACGGGACTTCTGTGTGACGGAAATTCTGAAACGGACAGCACATGGGGATGAGATTTCCAAATATATTGCACAGGAGCCAGCAAGAATTTATGAACAGCAGCCATATGAGGTTGATGATCTCAACTTCCTGCTGTCTCCTGCAATAAAATTGTATGAAAACTAAATATACTTAGAAACAGAGCAAGGTTCTGCTGCTGCTTCCCTCCTGCGCAAACGCCTACAGGCTACAGTGCTACGGTCCTCTTTTTTAACTTTAGAAATTCCAAGGCAACTAAATACTAAGCAACCAGAGAACCAATGAGAAAGAGAGTGCAGTGGTCCTTTCCGTACCCAGAAAAAATAAAACTTCAGTGTGAACAGCTGTATAGCCCGACTGGAACCATTGCAAGTCAAAGAATAGTGGAGGGAATTCCTGATTTTTATTTTTTTTTTCCCCTAAGCACTTGAAATAAGACAGTTTAAAAAAATGGACACAGCAGCGTGTTTGATTTCTGTAAATGGATGTGGTTTGTCTTAATCAGGTTATTCCTGTTTAAAATCCTTTGCAGCATGATGTCATGTATTTCCTCTTTTAGACCATGTCTGCATTCAGCACAGAATTCATTTAAGTTATTTAAAAACTGGCACCAAAGACAGTTTAGAATCTGTAACTTTGATTTAAACCGTTTACCTTGATCAGTTCTGAGTTAAATATATCCCTTCATTTAAAATAATTTGGATTGAATCATAAGATCGGCCCAGGGCTGTTGCAGAGGTTTAGAGCTGCACTTCCCGGCGACCTGCAGATACGAGGCAGCTCTTGCGTAGGTACAAAGGAGAAGTCAGTGAAGCTCAGTACGGAGACTTGACTCTTCTGCCGTGGTGATCTGTATGATTGGCTGCAGTCGTGAGGTTCACGGCTTAGTAACTCTTTGTCTTAAGCTATTGCCAAGCGTCCGGGAATTCTTTGGGTTTGAGCGTTGTATGTACATACGGCAAAATATACCTTTGCCCCAAGAATATTGAATTGTTGTGCAAGGAGAGAGAGACGAGAGGGATTCAGGGGCAGGACTGCAGCCGTGCTGAGTGTCAGGCAGAGCCAGCAGCCCTAGAGGGGAAGACTGAACTCTGTTGGTGTTTTGTTTCGTAACTGTAGAGCTGGAGGAGTCCCAGAGGAAGTGTCCCCCTTGCTGGTACAAATTTGCCAACACGTTCCTGATCTGGGAATGCCACCCGTACTGGATCAAGCTGAAGGAGATAGTGAACTTAATTGTCATGGATCCTTTTGTTGACTTGGCCATCACCATCTGCATTGTGCTTAACACTTTGTTCATGGCCATGGAGCACCATCCTATGACCCCAGAGTTTGAACATGTTCTCTCCGTAGGAAATCTGGTAAGATAGTATTGGTGAATATTCCTTACAGATCTGCTCCTCCTGGGATACATTGCTTGTTAATGTAGACTTTGAAAGGAGTAATTCCGGACTCTCGAGGACACGGAGCGGCGTGAGTTTGCCCTCACTGCCATCTGTGGCCGCTCAGATGTTTGCTAAGGGTTCTAGAGTTTGAACATGTTCTCTCCGTAGGAAATCTGGTAAGATAGTATTGGTGAATATTCCTTACAGATCTGCTCCTCCTGGGATACATTGCTTGTTAATGTAGACTTTGAAAGGAGTAATTCCGGACTCTCGAGGACACGGAGCGGCGTGAGTTTGCCCTCACTGCCATCTGTGGCCGCTCAGATGTTTGCTAAGGGTTCTCTGGTCAGGATTTGCTGCTGCTTAAAATGCTGCGCCTGAGTAGGTCAATGATATTTGTGCTGCATCAGGGGAGAAGAGAGTACGGCGGCGAAGCACAGGGCATTGCATAGACTGCATGTTTGAGGTGGCGTGACGAATGGCATTGTTTGATAGTTAGCCTGAAGATCAAAAAATGAACAAAAGCAAATCTTTGCCTGTTCTTTGTCTCTCTCCTCACCAATTCAGGTTTTCACTGGAATTTTCACAGCAGAAATGTTCCTGAAGCTCATTGCCATGGATCCCTACTATTATTTCCAAGAAGGCTGGAACATCTTTGATGGATTTATTGTCTCCCTCAGTTTAATGGAGCTGAGTCTAGCAGACGTGGAAGGACTTTCTGTGCTGCGATCTTTCCGATTGGTATTCCCTATTCCAGTTCTTTGTGAATGTTGCTATCTTGGAGCTGCTAGGAAGCTTTATACATAAGTGTAGGCAAACCCCCACTTTTTGGTTTTGGGGAAGACAGAGATGGAACAGTGTCATTTTTGTGGTCTCTTCTTACTTCACAACTGCTGTTTATGAGATCTGAGCAGCAGCTTGTTGCATGTAGGCAGTGAAGGACAACTTGAGAGGTATCTTGGTGCAGAGTAATTAATACGGGTGGCGATGGACCATGTTAGAATGTGCCTCTTATTTCATGTGGTCAAATTTGGTAGGTTGTATGTTACTGTATAATAAAAGTGCTGAATACCTACAGCCTCCATGGGCTTTAACTTGTGCTCTCAGTGGCTAAGCTTTTGAAAATTAAATTCTGAAAACCTCAAGGTTAGATTTTTATGCGCAGTGAACCAAAACTGAGGTTGGATGTTCCAAGGAACTCAGTACTCGGAAGCTCCTGCTTATATCCAAGTTCAGAAAGTCTGTGTCCAAATGAGATTCTCTGGAAATTAAACTCTTATTGTGTGTTCTGGATATGCCAGGAAAACAAGTTCTCTTTTCCAGGGAAGATGAGAAGCATTCAGGAAAGGAAACACAGATTTTTTTTGAACACGCACCCTGCAAATAAGTCTCTTGATTTCCTTAATGTTGCAAAGTTTGCAAAGCAAGATGGAAGCTCCATGCTTTGTAAAGGGAGATCACCATGTGGGGGACAACTAAGTACAAAATACAGGAGGCCAAATTCAAAGAGAAGTTAAGCAGTCCCTACTCCAGCAACTTCAGTAGCAGAAGCAGGAGCTTGTGTTTACGTAAAATACAAGATGGTTGCGTTTAGAAAGTTCTGCCTGGTTTTCCTCTTTGCTTAAGATGAAATTAAATTGTCATTTTTCTGTTTTGTTTTGCTTTGTTTTTGTAGCTGAGAGTCTTCAAACTGGCCAAGTCCTGGCCCACTCTGAACATGCTGATAAAAATCATCGGTAACTCAGTGGGTGCTTTGGGGAACTTGACCTTGGTGCTAGCCATCATCGTGTTCATCTTTGCTGTGGTGGGCATGCAGCTCTTCGGCAAAAGCTACAAGGAGTGTGTCTGCAAGATCAGTCCGGAGTGTGAGCTACCCCGCTGGCACATGCACGATTTCTTCCACTCCTTCCTTATTGTCTTCCGTGTGTTGTGTGGGGAATGGATTGAGACCATGTGGGATTGTATGGAAGTAGCAGGACAGGCCATGTGCTTGATTGTCTTCATGATGGTCATGGTCATCGGAAATTTAGTGGTCAGTAAATGGTTACTGATGGTCTTTATTGGTTGCCTCTGGGTGGGGTAGGACATGGGGAGACCACAGGACTAGGGAGTAATGATTTGTGAGTCTGTTCCAGCTCTGTTGAGGTCCTTCATGGCCTGTTGACTTTGGTAGCACAATATTAAAAATGTGCTTCACTTGATTAGGGCCTTAAACAGTTGCCCACAAATAAAGCATCCAAGCGCTTTGCAATGAAAGCTGGAGGTACAAAACCCTCAGTCAAAGGGGACAGACCTGCACCTCGTCTGAGGAGTAAAAGAAGCTTAAAGGAAGCAAAACTGGGCTTTTCACATGCCAGGAGAGGAACTAATCCGGTACAAAAGGAAAGGTCCCGAAGTGTTAAAATCAGGTTGGAAGTTTCTTCTGAAATCTGCCCACTAGCTCAATCATGAGGTACAGTTGTGTGCAAGACTCGGCTGGTGAAATTGCACGGCCTGTTGTGTGGGAGGTTAGACTAGATCATGATGTTTCCTTCTGGTCTTAAATTTTATGAAGAAAAGTCTATGGAGGAAGATGTAAGCAAGAATGTACTGTGAACAGTTGCATGTCTTCAAAGTAGTGTTGTGAGCTCTCTCTGAGGGGACTTGTCTTGCCAAGAGATTTTGACAAATCTTGCAGACTATCACCAGATGTGGGCAAGGAAATAGAACCGGGAGTGATCACTCAAATTTCCTAAATTTGGCCCGTTTCCTTTGAGCCAGAGATGGGATTAAACTAGTAACACTGAATATAAATCCCTTGGATGGCTGCTGCTTGGATCCTTCCAAAACCTGCAGTCTGGATCCTTCAAGGGGCTCTGTGTCAGGGACCCTTTTGCCTGTCCTCAGTACCTCTACAGGTCTGTGGGACACCAGAGCTGATTCTCAGAGTGGTCTTCAGAGACTTAGCTCCACAGCCTCTCTTAACGTCAGCAGGACTTGGGTGGTTAAATGCTCCTATTCAGCTTTGGAAATACAACCCTTGTGTGTTGGCTCTGCCAAGCGTGACCTCTTCTCTTTCAGGTGCTGAACCTGTTCTTGGCCTTGCTACTGAGCTCCTTCAGCGCAGACAACTTAGCAGCAACAGATGATGATGGGGAGATGAACAACCTGCAGATTTCTGTTATTCGCATCAAGAAGGGCATTGCTTGGATCAAGGCAAAAGTGCGTGAGTTCATGCAGGCTCATTTCAAGCAGAGGGAGGCAGATGAGGTCAAGCCCTTGGATGAATTGTATGACAAGAAGGTGAACTGCATCGCTAACCATACAGGAGCTGATATCAACAGAGACATTGATTATCAGAAGAATGGCAATGGCACGACGAGTGGAATTGGGAGCAGTGTGGAGAAGTACATAATAGACGAAGATCACATGTCCTTCATCAATAACCCCAACCTCACTGTCCGGGTACCTATTGCTGTAGGTGAATCAGATTTTGAAAATCTCAACACAGAAGATTTCAGCAGTGATACAGACCCTGATGGCAGCAAAGAGGTAGGATGGAATGCTCAAAATTCATTCCAGTCATTTGACCCTCACGCGGGTGCCTGGAAGTGTCTTGGGAGGCAGAACCTGGTAGTTCTAGCACAAAACTTCGGTTTATATGATGATGTTGTCTTTGCATTCAAGACAGAAGCTTTTTGTGCTAGTAGCTCTATAAAACACCACAGATACTTACATATAATATATATATAATGTAAATGCTTACTATGGTCTGTCCTGTTAATGTGAGATGTAAGCTGGGTCAGGTGAAGTGGGGAAGCAACTTTTGTTACAGTAAATCTGGTGAACAAATTGTTGAGTCATCATGAAGCTTTGACATTTATTGGGAACTAATTATAGATTGGTTTGGGTTTTATTTTGTGTTCAAGAAACTTGATGATACCAGCTCCTCTGAAGGTAGCACCATTGATATAAAGCCTGAAGTAGAAGAAGTCCCCGTGGAGGCACCAGAGGAGTATCTGGACCCAGATGCGTGCTTCACAGAAGGTAAGCTGTGACTATACGTGTAGAAAGAAGCCTCCGAGCTGTTACAGGTACCTATATCTACTGTAAGCTTACCTTAAGGTTAGGTCTCAGTCTGAATCAGGACTGGCTATCAGTTTATTTTGAGACGTGTCTTAGACCCTGCATCACAGGTTTAGAAGAATTTGTAAGGTGAAGGCCTCAGGGACGTAGTTGCTGTTGCAAGGATCTAGATGACCTACAGGTAGGGCAAGTTCATCCTTTGAACAATTGATGCCTTGAGTACTTAGAAGCAGAAGAATCTGTCTTGTGGTCGAGTTTTTTTTTTTCTTTCTGTCACTGGCCTCAATGTCTTTCAGCAACTGATCCATTACAGGTATTCCCATGGCAAAGATATTTTAAACAGTTCAAGGTTATTTTATCAGCAAGTTTTCCATTCCTCTTCTGTCAAGTGCATGGATACCTCACCAAATATAACTGGCTTAATCTGGTCACGAACTGATGTTAATTCACGTGCCCAGGCGCAGAAGTGGAAAAGTAATCATAAAATCCTCAAGAACGCAGAATTTAACTGAAACTTGGTGTGTTTGTTATTGTTGGCATCAAAACCGCTTCTAGACGACAATGATTTTGTGTTCTTACGTTATTTTCTCTGTTACTTAACAAAATGTGGGCTCATAACTCCTTTGTGCACTGTCCCCGTTCCAGGTTGTATGCAGCGCTGTAAATGCTGTCAGGTCAATATTGAGGAAGGGCTGGGGAAGTCTTGGTGGACCTTGAGGAAGACTTGTTTTCTGATTGTGGAACATAACTGGTTTGAGACTTTCATCATCTTTATGATCCTGCTGAGCAGTGGTGCTCTGGTGAGTAAAATACAGAAACGTGTGTAGCTCCATTGTGTTAAGTTAGGGAGCGTTCCGCTAGGAAAGCTCTACGTAGGAAATGTGGTGCAAAGAAAGAGCTCCATTGTGGCAGGGACGGTACAAAAGCCTTTGTTAATGACTTTTGTTTACTTTAAATTCAGAATGAAGACTGAAAGCCAGCAAATCTGGGTTCCAATCATAGCTTGACTAGAAACTTGAGGATGTTGGTCAAATTCAGGCTGTACCTGTGTTCAAGAAACATGTGTCTCATTTTCACATTACCGAACAAGAATTATTATATTTCTCTTTCTCCAATTTCCCATCTTCTCGTGGTGTAAGATAGATACAAATAGTCGCTGTGTGTGTTTGTTTTCACACAGTACACCGTGGGGTAGATAGGGTTACACAACAAACAACCTGAAGCACACGTTACTCGCTAGTTTTAGGACCGAAATCCACAGCAGCTCGGATCCCACAGCAGTAGCCTGGTATTTTTACATGCATAGCTTTCATAGTAATTAACAGTCTGATTGCCAGTGAGCTCGGCCCTTCTGGATATGCTGTTTGCTGAGCTGCAGAGAAAAACCCGCCTGTACATGTTACCAGAGTGATACAAGGTGCCAAACGTTCAGCCGTAAAGGCTTTTACTCAGATCCCCAAAACACAGAGTTGTCCCTGTGTAAACTGAGCTTTGCAGGGTAATTTATTCAGGACTTTCCTTTTCTTGGTTTGGTGGGCCGTGTTGCAACTACAAGAGCAGATAAGTTTCACTGTGTAAGAAATGTAATTCCACTGCTCGGTGACATTGAACTACGGAATAAATCCGATATAATGACGCGAGTACCTGGTTATTTCCCAGGCTTTTGAGGATATTTACATAGAACAGAGAAAAACCATCCGGACCATCCTGGAGTATGCAGACAAGGTCTTCACTTACATTTTCATCCTTGAGATGTTGCTGAAATGGTGTGCTTATGGATTCGTCAAGTTCTTCACTAATGCCTGGTGCTGGCTGGATTTCCTCATTGTGGCCGTATGTATCCTCTCCTCCTTATTTCTGGTTGGAAAAAAACGTTAGTTAGAAGAATGCTGGGGTAATGTTTTCTCCTGATAAGTGTCCTAACAGAATCGTACATTTAATGAGGATCCATTCCCAGATATCTGAGAATTTCCAAAACAGGGATACAACCCTTGAGCCCTTGGAGTATTGCTAGCCTTTCCGATGTGGCATTTCTGGGGAGTTTCTGCCCTGCAGGTCCTAATGCAGAGACAAAGGAGGGTTTTCCAGCCCTTGGCTCTTTTGCTTCGCTGAAAATACTGTTTCTAAGAGGCCTGCCTGGATATTGAGCACTGGAAGGCGTAAACAGTGGGAGAACTTGGGCAGACATGGTATTCCTTGGTGACACCCTCTTTCTGTAATCATTTGCTCACCTTATTAGTGATGGGGGGATGATGAGGCAGGCAAAACCTTCCCATCCTACCGCCAAAAAAGGTCTGTTCTGAATGTTGGGTGCATACATTTGTGAAAATTTGAGTTCTCTGAAAGCTTGATTATGCAAAAAGAAGTTCAACGTCGTCCTTCTTCTGTTAAAAAGATCTAATGCCCAGGAGAGGAAAAGCAGGACCGTATCAAACATCAAAGATAGCTTGCTGATAAGAGACCGTAGCATGAACAAGGGAAATGGTCGGTCTGGACAGTTCAGCACGTGATCGTCCTGGAATTCCCCTGCAAAACATCTTGGGAGATGTTCTAGGGAGAATAAATTTTGAGAATTAAAAGAAGAAAGACAATAGAGAGAAGTGTTAGCAATAAATTTGACTCTGAAGCACAGCAAGGGCAATTAAAATAAATGGAATTTATGCTGTCAAAAGTGGCAGAAAATTATAGAATTCAATAGGACTTGAAGTCCAAAGATCTGCAAAAAAAAGAACTTTAGAATCCCAAGTGCTTGGATTCTTTTAAAACGATTCATCACATCCAGTTGTGAATCAGTGTCCTTAGTGAATGCCCCAAAAGCAAGTATAAAAAAAAAAAAATTAAAAAATTTCCAAGCTTCTCATTTGGAACGTTTTGAATATGATTCAGTTATGCCAAGTTGCTGTTCAGTGACATTATCACTCTGGAAATATTTCTGAGTAGGTGGAGGAACTGTGCTTGGAATTCAGGGGCAGAAGTGACTCAAGATGTCTACGCTTCCTGTGGAAAATGGAATTTATTTTTTTTTTAAAGTCCTCTCTGATCCCCTTAACACCTTTCCTTTTATCACACGTCTTGAAGAAGTAACTCTTCTTTTCTGAAAATAACCCTGTATCTCTTTCACTGCCTTAAGATGAAGTGCAAGTGCTAACATGGAAGCTAAAGCAAGCTACCGTCTATTCTCTGTGCCGCTTTGAGGAGAGCGTTTCAGCACGCGCAATGCTTTGGGTACTGTATCAAAAAGAAGATTATGTGCAGCTGAAAACCAAAATAGCATTCGCAGTCCTGGTGCTTCACGTGGTGAACTGGATTCCAGCTGTGGGGAACGAGCAAAGGGCAGTTGAATTGACAGATGTTACAAATTCCATTCTCTTCCCAAGTGCCTGGCTGCTGGTGGGGTAAAGATAAGGAACTTCCCAGCCAGGTAACACCCTTACAGGGAGAGAACGAGCGCGTGTGTCCGAGGGACCTGACATCACAGTGCTTTAAGAGCTTTCTCTTCACTTGGTGTCGTAGAAAGGAGAGTTGCACATTTCTGTCTGCAAAATTCTGTGAATTCGAGATGCCAAAATATTACTCAACAAAATGTCAGCTATGCATCATGTCCTGCATCTGTTAAATCACATTTTTTTTTCTTTTTTTCCCAAATTTTCTAACGTGACGTAGATGAGGTTCAAGTGAAGTCAGGATGGCAGCCGTAACTAATAGAGAATAAGCCTTTGCATCATAACAATGCTCTTGAATGTTATTTTTCAGGTTTGATAGCATTGTCAAATAACCCTCCTCCTCCGATTCCCAAAGCTTGCTGGGTGTATTTGTGAAGACAAAGTCTTTTTCTGGGTAATAATGAAGGCTTCTGCTTTTCAGTCAATCTGGAATTCCTTTTGTCTGACATCGGTGCCTGCTGTGTCTTCTGTCGGAGTGTCCCGAGAGAATAATACTGAAAGACCCCATGAAAGCTAAAACAGCCTTTAGACGTTTTACTGCCGTTGTCTTAGTTTCCTACTCGGGAGCGAGGCCTTATCCCAAGGGGAAGAAGCTCTAAAAGTGAGGATTCACTGAAGCCTGTACCCTGTATTATATTTCCAGAGTAAAACGCTGTAGCTCGCTGTATATGGACCGTATAGCCCGTACCTCCAAATCCCATCCTTGTTTTGAAATCTGGGACCAGGGCTTTAGCGTACGGGTGTTGCTGTGGGCTTGGTCCCGTCCCGAGCAGGCTGATTTTGCTTCACAAAGGCTTTGTTGTAAACCTCTGGGACACCCCTGGCATGGTTTTAATCCATGTCATTTTAAAATCAGAAAACCACGTGGAAAAAACAAAGAGCCATGTTGCGACATATTGTGGCCGCTTATTTTGGGGCAGATACAAAGACAGAAAAAGCGTGAAGCACAGGCACAAGCACTAAAATAAGATGAAATGTCTAAGTTTTCCTGCATGTTTACGCATTTGAAAACTGGTCCTGAAATTTCTCTGGAATATGTGTGGTTTTATAAGAATCATCCTTGTAATTCATTTCACGTTATTATCTTAATGTCCCTTTTTTTAAAGAACAAGAATGATAAATAGGAAGTGGCCTATTCTGAGAAATAAGCTAAAAATCCACCTGTTACAGGAGGGGGGAGTCTCATGTTTTTCTGTTATTTGTTACTGTATACTGAGGTCTTTTTTTTTTTTTTTCCCCTTAAAGAAGGTTGACATATCTGTTTCTTATCTGTGTCTGTGATGTGATCTTAGCCAAAAATGGAAGAGGGTGGGCTGCTGATGAACTGGTGTCTGTAGATACTATTTACATATGGCCAAGTCCTGTCTGATCTAATCGAGTTTTCTGTTGGCTCGCATGGGGAATGGACTGCTGCCCTAAACACACATGCGAGGTCAAAAAGTAGATGGCCCCATGCATTCAGCTTTTGGTAATAGAGGGCTGAATCCTGCGGGACGCTGAGCTGCTCTCGGTACCGATTGATAAGGATGTTCAATAATTCACGAGGGTGGAGCCTAACTCGGGTTCCAGGCTGCTAGAGAAAATAGCTAGAGAGAATTTGTGGTGATGATGTTGAAAAATGGATGTCAGAAACCTGTCCCCAGCTGTGCCATAGTTTCAGTGTCTGAGCCCGAGCAACCACGCAGTCGCTGTGCACCTCAGTTTGCCCGTCTGTAAGATGGGCTTCCCTGTCCTCATCCTCCCTCGGAGATGCTCACACATGGCACTGCAACCTCAAGCAGGCAAAGCCAGCGCGCGACAGTCGCTCTGCAGAAAACACACGCCCATCCTTGGCTTTTCAGGCAGTAAAAGTTGGAATCTGCTGCCTCAGCACCGTGTGTGGCGGGGTCAGTGTTCCCCTTTTTCAGAATTGTTTGGGCAGAAGCACTCTCGGGCGCACGTCCTGTCCCCGAAGGCCGTTGCCGTGGCTGAAGCACCACCCCTCAGCGTGAGCACGGTGGCTTGCTGTACGAGTGGAGCGCAGTTGGTGCAGTGTGTGTATTTATCTGTATTCTTTCTCATAGGTACCTTTAAAATTTGTCTGGCTTAAATTTAATGGGAGCCGCTGGGATCCTGCAGACAGTAAAGGGCGAGGGTAAGGTTTTTGTCATCGTTTGGGCTCTTCCTTCCAACAGACCCCTTCTCCGTCTGTGTGTCTCTGCCTCTCTCTCACTTATCTTTCCCCTATGTTCTTTTCTTATGCCTTTCTCAACCGCATTATTTCCTTCCAGGTCGTTTCAGTCAAGTGAAGTAGGCAGCTGGTGTCATGTCTTCGGTATTTATTACGGGGGCGGCCCAGGCTGGCAGTCTGGGCCGGGCAATCAGTGCTAGGGGATTCATTCTAACAGTCTGGAACCTTTTTTTTCTTTTTCTTTTTTTTTTTTTTTTTTTTTTTTTTTTTTTTTTTTTTTCTATTTTCTGTGTAGGTCTCTTTAGTCAGCCTTATAGCTAATGCCCTGGGCTACTCGGAACTAGGTGCCATAAAGTCCCTTAGGACACTAAGAGCTTTGAGGCCTTTAAGAGCGTTGTCCCGATTTGAGGGGATGAGGGTAAGATGCCATTAGCAGCTGATCCTTCTGCATGCCTGTGGAGCGGTTTTTTTTAAGCATGCTAGAACTGATCAAAACTGGTGGAAAGAAAATTCCAAACAGAATCATGATGCAGCTGCTGACTCGATCACCTCTACCGTGGATGTCCCCTCACCCTGCCCACCGCTGCACCCTCCCCTCTTAAGAAAGGGAGATGCATTCAGCTGCCTCATTACATTAATTACTGGCCCAAACCACATGCCATTTGTAGACGATGTTAACACTTGGCTGTTCTCATTTAGCCTGGCTTTTACCTCTAGCATCCGAGGGGGCTTCTCAGCTGTAACTTTTTTTATCTAGGGAGAATCACCAGGTGCAAAGAAGCAGAATTTGAACCACCTCAGTGTCTCCAGCCCCTCTAGGTGTTGGCCGCTGGTGGAATTGGATTGAAAGACTCTGTCTGAGGGGGTTTTAAAAATGCAATCTGCCTCCAAGGGGGTAAAAGGCTGCTTCCTTTCTTGGATCACTCAGGCCTTCAGGAAGGGACTGGCTCAGCTGTTTGAAAAAAAGGCTTTGGTTTAATTCCTCTTGTTGCACCTTGTTGTTCTCGGTCCAGTCTAGTGGTGACTGGAAGCCTTGTCTGATAGTGAAGCTTTTCCTTTCCACTCCCTCCCTTTTACCATGCTTTACGGTCCCCTGTCCTGTCACTGTGGATCTAGCAGCGAAGCACAAGCAAAGCATTGAACTTAACAAGCTTTCCTCAAATTGTTAGACAGCCCCACTGTCTGGGGGATTTGAAATTATCGCAGTGTCTCGCTACTTTGCCACTAATATTCTGTATTTTGGTGCTTTTTTTTTTTTCCGTTTGGGATTGAAATAAATCTTCTAAGAACATGCAAGAAAATTGTATGTTTCTGTTAGGTAAAGGCTATGTCGTATTAATGGGTTGCCCAGGTGCCCTTAGAGCAATGAAGCGGGTCTTGTGTGCTGCAGCCCAGTGAGCTCACCATTACAGATATTGCAAGAGATACAATTATGTATTTTTTTAAAAAAAAGGGAAGGGAACAGCAGTCACAGTTTTACTTTAGGGTCTGACTGGAGTGATTCCACCTGGATCCTTCTGATCTCCCTTGAATTTGCTGTAGTGTAACTACACCCAAAATACAGCGCAAGATGGGCGATGAACTGATCAGCAATCCTCAAATTCCATAGGCAGTGGAGGAAGTCAGTGATCTCATACCAAATCCACAGAGGGTTGTTTCTTCCCGAATGCGTTATCCTGCTACTATTTCTTTGTGCCGGTTAGCTTAATTCTATGCTTTATCCTATAATACGGGCACAAAGGATGAAAGCTTTTCCATCAGCACAAAGCCAGAGCTTTTGCTGGGCTGTGTTCAGGTCCCGCCTAGGACCGCGATTGCAAAGGACAAGACCTAGCACTAACCCTGTAGATATTAAAAGCTATTTTCAAGCCATGCTGGAATGAAGCTGTGATTTCTAATGCACAGTCAGGAAATTCTCATGCTTAAAGTGGGGGATTTTCACCACAGCAAAATTGATAGAGAATTATGACTGCAGCCCTCTGAGTTACCTAAACCCAATTATTTTGCCTTTGTTTTGACTTGAAGACAAGTGTTGCTGCCCCATACAACCAGAACAATTCTTCTGAGCCAGAGAATAGAGATTTGAAATGCCTTTGCAAAGGAAACGTAAAATGTAGTTCTTTGCTTTTCTCTACTCCATAGTAATCTGCATTTTCAAGAGCTTGCTCTGCTCTTAAATTATTCAGGAAGTTTGACAGTAATGCTATGAAACGTGCATGCGTTTTTGTCAGTCTGCACACAAAAGCCATGTTCCTTCTCTCAGAATTGTTTTGAAGGCTGTATAAATTTAACGTACTGTAAGTGACCATATTTCAGGAGGAGATGGCACTTTTTTCGCTTCCCATGATGAACTGGAATAAACCAGCATTTTGAGATCTGAAGGATCTTAAACCAGAAAGGCGGTGCTGGTGTTCAGCAGCAGGGCGTCCCGTTTGGATGCAGGGAGAACGAAAGCAAAGGCGCTCCGTAATAGAGCCCGTCGGGAGGGCTTGACTCTAACCCGTGTCTTTACCTGACTGGGTGTACAGTCATGAATTCATGACGTCATTTAACAGCTGTCGTAATGCTACTCACTGTCCAGATCACTGTTGTCTTCAGTTTCCTTCGTGCTTACTACGATGGAGGACAGGCGCTTGCTGCAGAGCTTCTCACGTGCGTGGTGGTTGCATCCAGCAAACAGGTGATGTAGGAGGAGAGGGCACACTTGACGGTGGCCAGGACCAGTGGTGGCTTAGGTGCAACTACCTGAGGACTCCCGAATCACCGAGTATGGAGAAGTCTTTCAAAACTAAGGCGAAGGGGTGAAAACAGTTTAGATTCTGTTCATCTATTAAAGGAATCTAAATTAGGAGATCATAATAAAAGATTTAATATCCTGCTGACCTACCTCTATTAAAAGCCTGATAGCTTACATTTTGTCATGTGTTGGCCAGGGATGCTCAGGGACATGGTGCTCCCAAACTGCGAGAGGCTAAAATTAGGCGATGGTGGAAGAGAAGAGCTCTGACAAACCCCGTTACCGCTTCCCGCTGTGTTTGCTGCAGTTTGGAGGAAGGAACATGGCTTTTCTGTCTTCTTGAGCCTGCCTAGCTGCATGCTCAGCTGTCTGCCTGAGACAACATGATTGGCCTTGCTTAGTCACAAATATGATCTTGATGTTTACAGCGACTCAGTGCTTAGTCTTAACAGAGCAATGCCGGGCTTGGTCCTGTGCCCACCGAGGTCAGTGCCACCCAGTTTGCTGGTGACCTTGGTGGGAGCAGGAGGCAGGCTTTGAAGTGATAACAGCCTTGTTTGAAAGTGGGGAATGGCCGTAAGGGCCACTGGCTGATAAGACCCATCAAATCCATGAGCAAAAAGTGTCCTCAAACTTGGCTCTGAGAAAATTTTAGCTAGGAGCCTGTTTGTTACGAAGAAAAGAGTTTGAGCCTCACTCAGTAATGCCCCCCTCTCCCTTTTGGCAAATAAATTTATTTAACATAATTGTTGTCTAACTAAAGAAGTAACAATCCAAAATCAAACACTGTAAATCCAACAACCTGGCCTGTTTTATTTTAAAAACAGAGCTTCAGTAGGTGGCTTTTGAGCAGATTTTTTTACCGCTTGGAATAAGTTCACTGCCAACTTCTGCATGGAGTAAACGCCACAGATCTGTCAGTGGCCTTACCTCCTATTCCCCCCCCAAAACAGCTGTATTGATGCTTGCTGTTTCCTGCCTTGTGTTTTATACTGAAACTTTTTCCCACCCCTTCCAACACAGGTGGTTGTCAACGCCTTGGTTGGCGCTATCCCTTCCATTATGAATGTGTTGTTGGTCTGCCTTATCTTCTGGCTGATTTTCAGCATTATGGGGGTTAACCTGTTTGCCGGGAAATATCATTACTGCTTTAATGAAACAGCTGAGGAGCGCTTTGAAGTAGATATTGTTAACAACAAGACAGACTGCGAAGCACTGATGCCACCCAACTCCACTGAGATTCGATGGAAGAACGTGAAAATTAACTTTGACAACGTTGGGGCAGGATATCTGGCTCTTCTGCAAGTTGTGAGTTTTGCTTTCACCATCTCCCTGGTAGTGGTAAATACAAGCTGCTTCTAACGCTTTGTGGCTGCTTCCCTCTCTCCGTGAAATACAGCGTCCCATTAATCCCACTTACGTTTGGGTCTGGAATAAAACAGCCATTTTATCTTTTATCTCTTTGCCTAATAAGGGTTTCCCAGCACAGCAAGTGCTTTTCAGCCTCTACTCTTCAAAGAGTCTGCCAAACCTTTCATGAGACAACAGTAAACCTGTTTAGATAGAATTTAGATTAATGTCATTTAGATTAAATTGAGAGAGATATATTTAAGTAACATTAAAATTCAGTATAAAGGGTGATTAAGAGTGCCAAGGAATCTTTGACATAGCTGGCCCAAATCAGATTTTTTCACTTACTTTGGGGGAATTCTGTCTAAGAGAACGTGTGTTTTCTTTGCTAGGCTACTTTCAAGGGCTGGATGGACATCATGTATGCAGCAGTAGACTCCAGAAAGGTAACGTGCATGACCACGCACAATCTCACCTCCCAATACTTCACTCTGCTATTTTGCTTTCCTAAAATTAAGAGTAAAAAATGTAGAACTATGCTTATATTATATATTTACTGCTGTGATTGTTTCATTTTCTGCTGTTCGTGTGGTAAGTTAGAAGGTGCTCAAGAAAATCCCCGGAAGGGCAGAGCTCTCTGGTCGGTTCAGGGGCAGGGCAGCTTCTGCTGGAGTAGAAATACAGGGAAGAAAGGAATACAGTGAAGCCATAGATTTCGTCATCAGAATAAATTATGGAGAGGAATTAGCCAGAAGGTCCTCCGGGAACCTTGCATCTACATGAGAGCCCAAGTATCGGTTTGAATCCAGTTTTGAAATTATGTCTGGGTTCGAGCTCGCTCTTCGGGCACTTTCCTTGTTCTTGCATGCTGGAATCATGCAAATACCATTACTTCCTTTTAGCCTGTTCTTTTTTTTCTTCTTTTCTCTTGGTTTTATATGAAAAGATTTTAAAATGGATTTTCTTGCCTTACACTGAACGCAGTGTTGGAAACAAGTGTCTTATGTCAGGACAGTGTAAAATATGTTCTTCTTTTTGATCAGCTGGTGGTCTTCTATGTCCCTCTTCAAGTGAAAGCGTGCTGCCTTCACTTTGACAGTGCTCGTCATTAAACGATCATTTCCTTTGTGACCTCATTTACAGTGAAAGTCGATGTAAACTGTAGTATATTTCTGAAAAGTAGATCTGCTGGCGCTATTAAGTTTAAAAACCCCTTGATTGTTGGTTTTGTTTTCAGAAACTTATGTGTTAACACCTTTTTGATTTTGGGGAGGCTCTACCCCACCATCCTCCCAGCGTATATGCACGATATCCATGCCTGTACTTTTGCGTTACTTTAAACAGTGTGAGGACACTGTTTTCCATATATAACTACAGCTTTATAGAGCATGACTGCCTTAGTTGGAAACACAACCAGTTTCGTTTTGACTATATTTTTATGTCTTTGAAATGTCATTTATTTCTCTCCTCCTCTCCCATTCAGCAAGAAGAACAACCCAAGTATGAGGACAACATTTACATGTACATATATTTTGTTATCTTCATTATCTTCGGCTCCTTTTTCACCCTGAACTTGTTCATTGGTGTCATCATTGACAACTTCAATCAACAAAAGAAAAAGATAAGTGATCTGGGTTTGCTGGTTATTAGGGATTAGGTTATTATTCCTGTTAGAGGAATGGCAAGTCTTCAGGCTGATGGGTTGTTTTCTGCAAAATAAAGGCCACAGACCTTCAGCCTGGGGCACAAGCCTCCCCTCCCAGAGCTGCAGGCTGCAGAACCACTGTGACTCTCGGGGCGTCACTCCCTGTCCAGCCCCGCTGGGACTGGCAGCACAGGCTCGGGGCGTACCAGAGGCAGCCCAAAGCTTTATGTAAAGCTCTGGCCAGATTAGACATTTTCCTGCATTTCTGGCTCGTTTCACCCAGACTAAAATACACAGACTGGAAGGAAGATGTCTTCCGTGCCCCTCCCTTCCTCTTGCCTGTACTGCTTTTCCTCTCTGTAAGCCCCGCAGCGGATTTGCGTGTACGCAGTGCCCGCTAAGCGGCCTGACACCTCTGCTACCTCTTTGTCACAGGTGAGGTAGAGGGGGTGGGGAAGGTTGTAGTGCAATAAAAGAGGTTATTCATAGGAAAAATACTCGGTTTTCTTTAAAGGAAAATGAGTACGCCTTGGGTATTAGTATAAGTTATTTCTGTCTAAAATAGCTGCCACCAACTTCCCATATGGCAGGTATCCTCATGACTGAGCTAGGATGTTATTCCTTTCCCTTCTGGTGTATGAGCTGATTGTAACCAGTTTTCCTTTTGCCCCTTTACTTTGGAGGTCAAGATATTTTCATGACAGAAGAGCAAAAGAAGTACTATAATGCCATGAAAAAACTGGGCTCAAAGAAGCCTCAAAAACCTATTCCCCGACCTCTGGTGAGTATGTTGTAGAGGGAACTGAAGGAGAAAAACTGCAGAGTAGACTTTGAAAGGAGCTTTGGCTCCAAAAGCGTCCTTTGTTCTAACTCATGCTGGACTCCACCTCACCATGTTCTTGTTATAATTCCGGTATGATCTGAGAAAGGTTAAAATGCTGCAGCTGTGGTTGATGGGAGTCGGTTGGCTCACGGGAATCAACAAACCAATCTGAAAACCCCGGCTGGCTGAGAGGCTGTAGCAGGAGTGTAGGAGGCCTCCTGGCATTAGTGAGCGGGGTCTTGGGCAGCTGGACACCCTTGTGGGTTACGTTGCTCGAGCCCTAAGCCCGTTGCCCTGCTTTCTGAAAGGCTTTGCATGTGGGAGTGGTGAGTCCCTTAGATACGGCTGTGGATAGGTCATCCTGCTGCTCTGCCTGCCCTTGGATCTAGAGCGCTGTCAGGATGCAAGAGAGAGAGTTGAAATTAGTTCAAGTACCCTGAGGCCAGGACCCTCCTGCCACTGCACGGCAGACCTGGCTGCTTTCTCCAGTGGTGAGTGGAAGTGCGTCGCCCTGCCTTCGCTCTCAACAAAGAGGAAGGCATGACGGTAATAGGGTTTTGGTAGCGCCTTTGGGGTACAAATAACAGCCTTTGCCTGCCTTTCCCATGGATAGCTTTGGCTGAGTTTGCCTTGAAAGCCTCATAAGATGCTGAAAAACGATGTCCTCATCTCTGTTTCCACCAACAGCGAAATCATTTGTTGGCTAACGGTAGATTTTTGCTCAGGCTTGTTTGCTTCATTGTCTCTCTCCTTTTGCACAGAACCGCATTCAAGGGGCTGTCTTTGACTTTGTCACTCAGCAAGCGTTTGATATAGTCATCATGATGCTCATTTGCCTCAACATGGTGACCATGATGGTGGAGACAGACACACAAAGCAAGCAGATGGAGGACATCCTTTACTGGATCAACCTGGTGTTTGTCATCTTCTTCACCTGTGAGTGTGTGCTGAAGATGTTCGCCTTGCGTCACTATTATTTCACCATCGGGTGGAACATTTTTGACTTCGTGGTTGTGATTCTGTCCATCGTGGGTAAGTGCGACACCAGTCAGAGGTCTGAGTGCTAGGCTGTCTTCCTTTGGCGATTGCCGAGTAGAGCATGTTCTTGTCTTTGAAGGGGATATACAGGTAGCAGGACTTCTGCCTTCTCTTTTTAGCCGTGTGAAGAGACAAGCAGAATCGGGCAGCTTGAAGTCCTGACTAATGCAGCCTCCTCCCTCTGTTCTAGCATTCATTTCCAGTTGTATGAAGTAAAACACTTGACAATTACTCTCCCTGTCTTTAAAAACAGAAATTTTACTCACCTCATCAGAAAGTTATAATGCTTACTAACCACTGAAAATAGCATTGCAGTGCTTCCTACCTCAGCATGTGATTTGCACGCTTGTTTTCAGTTTGGTTGAATGTTGAATCAACCTGTTTCCTCCAACAGGTTTTTGGGTTTTTAGCAGCTAATCTGTGAAATGTGCATAACCTCACAGAGACAACGGGGTCACTTAAAAAGCTTGGCTGGGTGCAGCTCTGCCCAGGCACACTGACAAAACACCAATATTTAGAGACTCTCCCGCAGTGTAAAGCTCAGATCCAGGCTTGTCTGCTGCTAGAAATAAGATTTATTTTACGTATTTTCTAGCACCTTCAAAATACAGTCCATAGCCTGACTCCCATGGCAGAGTTGGGCACTGAGAGCCAGACACCTCCAAGAAACGGCTCGTCTGTCTTTATGCAGGCGGAACAAATCACTCTGCAGCCGTACCTCGCCATTTAGGAGAACTATTTAGGGAGCCAGAGCTAGCTAAGACTTAGCTGCCTGAAGGTGAGGCCTCCTCATCGCAGACCCCTTTTGACAATCTGACCGAGGTGTTCTGTGTGCCCAGTCCCTTGGCTGCGTTCAGAAGAAGCAGCAGACTGCGCGTCTCCATTGTCACACTTGTCCCTTCTCCTCTTCTTTAGGAATGTTCCTGGCTGAAATCATTGAGAAGTATTTTGTGTCGCCCACTCTCTTCCGAGTCATCCGACTGGCTCGCATTGGACGTATCCTGCGTTTGATCAAAGGAGCCAAAGGAATCCGCACCTTGCTTTTTGCCTTAATGATGTCCTTGCCTGCCTTGTTCAACATCGGCCTCTTGCTGTTCTTGGTCATGTTCATCTTCTCCATCTTTGGCATGTCAAACTTTGCTTACGTCAAGCATGAGGCTGGCATAGATGATATGTTCAACTTTGAGACCTTTGGCAACAGCATGATCTGCTTGTTCCAGATCACCACGTCAGCTGGCTGGGATGGCCTGCTGCTGCCAATCCTAAACCGGCCTCCAGACTGCGACCTGGACAAGGAGCACCCTGGGAGTGGTTTTAAGGGGGATTGTGGGAACCCTTCGGTGGGGATATTTTTCTTTGTGAGCTATATCATCATCTCCTTCCTGATCGTGGTCAACATGTACATTGCCATCATCCTGGAGAACTTCAGCGTGGCGACAGAGGAGAGTGCAGATCCACTAAGTGAGGACGACTTTGAGACCTTCTATGAGATCTGGGAGAAGTTTGACCCCGACGCCACGCAGTTCATCGAGTACAGCAAGCTTGCAGACTTTGCTGATGCTTTGGAACATCCTCTCCGCGTCCCAAAACCCAACACCATTGAACTCATTGCCATGGACCTGCCTATGGTAAGTGGAGACAGGATCCACTGTCTAGACATCCTGTTTGCCTTCACCAAACGTGTCCTGGGGGACAGTGGAGAGCTGGATATACTGAGACAACAGATGGAGGAAAGATTTGTGGCATCCAACCCTTCCAAAGTGTCTTATGAGCCTATCACAACTACGCTCCGGCGTAAGCAGGAGGAAGTTTCAGCAGTGGTTATCCAGCGAGCTTACAGGGCTCGTTTAGCAAGACGGGGCTTTATTAGCCGAAGGCCTGTCTCCACCAAACTGGAAAACGGAGGAACAACCAGGGAGAAAAAAGAAGGCACCCCGTCCACTGCGTCCCTCCCGTCCTATGACAGTGTTACCAAACCTGAGAAGGAGAAACAGCAACGGGCGGAGGAAGGAAGACGAGAAAGAGCAAAAAGACAAAAAGACGTCAGGGAATCCAAGTGTTGAGACAAAATAATAGAATTGTACAGATTAAAATATTTGCAAGTGAAAAGATTGTTTACAAACTTCCTGAAATATATCGATACAGAACAGCTGTGGAGACACTTACCTGAAGATCTTATACCAAACATAGTCTGCTTACTGTGTGACAGCGTTGCATCTAAAGCAGTGACCTACCACCTGTTTAAAGGACCCTTGTAAACAAACATTTAAACACAAAAAGAAAAGGAAAAAAAATGGATTTTCTATTGTTTGGGCAGGTGGATACTGCATGTTCCACATCAGTCAATGCAACTTAGGACAAACAAGCAAAATAAAACACACACACACAGAAACAAAACCCGCTGCTGGGATTCATATATTTTCCAAAGCAGCCAAAAATGGATTTTATTTTCCCATTTTGTTGATTATTATTGAAAGAAAACCCAGAAGTCACAATGTTAAAGGGTTTGTTCATGCAAAACTAGATTTGCATTTAGTTAGCATTTAGTGAAGCAGAAAAAAAAAAAAAAAAAAAAAAAAAAGAAAAAAGTTAAAACAAGTAAAACAAAAAAAAAAAAAAGGAAAAAAGAAACAAACCACCCCTTTAGCCCATGCCATTTAATTGTCATAGTTTATTTGATATTTATTATCTGCATTCTACTTTCTACATGGGCTTTACTTGGTTTGGGAGATGGGGTAATCGGGTACCTTCAGCCTGGAGGCGGCTCCGGCTGATTCCCCCACGGAAGTGCTCGCTCGGTGCATCGAAGCGATTTGCATGCTGGCATGCCGTCCCGGATCCATGCATGGGGACCCACCCGCCCGCCACTCGTGAGCTGTCCACAGCCCTGCGTTAAGCCATAAACTCGAGGCACTCCACTGACTACCATACACTGTATTTGGAGATAAACTTTAACAGGAATCACGCCCTTCACCGGAACTTCCCCGGTCGTAGCGATCTTTCGTAGACCCGCCAGTAGGAGGAAAAAAAAAAACCAAAAAACCCTAAAAAAACCACAAAAAAAACACAACAAAAAGAAACAAGCAGATGAAATAATTGTGTATGTTTAACAACTTGTCTTTTTTCTTTTTTTTTTTTTTTTTTTTCCCCATGCAGCCATCTTTTTGCACACTGAAATAGAACCAAATTAAATGCTGCTCTGGACCTCATCCAAGGGGAGGGGATAAAAACTGAGACTGGCTTGTTAGACTCTG
>JMFS01098860.1:0-14263 GCA_000699545.1 Podiceps cristatus | reverse complement strand
CCAGCCTGTCCAGGTCTCTCTGGATGACTTTAGATACAAGTAAACAAGATGTTTTGTTTTGTTTTTTCAAATATTCTAGAAATGATAAAGCAAGTCATATTTCCTGGATTGACCCTGTTGTAAGCATGACACTTCTATAACATTCTGACACAGTGTTGTACTGAATCTCTTTTATATTGTGTTCTCAAGAATTTCTGGTGATTTGTGGACAACAGTAGATATTTCTGTTCTTAAGCACTTCAGAAAGTTTATCAAGCTACTTAATTCCTTGATTTCTTGGTCACCCTTAATAGCTTTATAATTGTGGATATAATGGTCAAAGGGTTTCCCTTTGTCATCCCAGGAGTAGATAAATATTTAATACTGGTTCTACTCCAACTAGAGTTAAAGGAGAAAATCGCTATAGTTTTGAACCCAGGCAAGCATTGATCTTTAGGTGCTTGGGTGATTTATAAGGTTTACTAGATATGGCTTAGTAAGGCATAACACCAAAGAATATGTTCTGTACATAAATTTCACATTTGATCTTGACTTATTGAAATGAACATAACAAAATGCAGTTCAAGACATGAATCTTAGCTACTTTTTGCAACTGCATGATGTGCAGTGCAGAGTATCAGAACCGTTGTAAGCCACACCATATCCCAATAAGTGAAAGTGAGCACAGCTGATGTTTCTGAAATCCATAGGGAATGTTGGAAACTCTGAGAGTATATGAAAGGAATATTATTTCCTAATATATGATGTCTCTAAATTATTCCATTATTAAAAAAAAAAAAAAAAAAAAAAGGAAAGCAACTAGAAAGATGTTTCTGTCTTAGCAGTTACGTTTGTAGTTGGGCTATGCAGAAATCAGTCTTCATATTTATTTTAAGCACAACTTACAGTTATAATTTGTTATTACTGATGTGCCTTTGTATTGTTCAGGATGCAAATGTATAAAACACAAGCCATATCTCAAAGAGCAGAATGGTCCAAATATGTAACAGAATATTTCAAAAATTAAATTAATGCATAGAAAAATTAACTGACTTGATGCATTTGAACCCTAATCACACTCATTCACCAAGTTTTTGGAGGTATTGACATTTGATGGTTACGATATGTTCAAACAATGAAAGTAAACCCAAGTATGAAATGGAGGCCTTGCAATTCCTTGCAAAGTACAAGCATGTTTCTCATGTAGGTCCCCTGTAACGCTCAGAGGTATCTTGGGAAAGGCTTGTTCCATTTCAGACTAGATTCTGAACTACAATATGAAGTATTTCCCACAGATTTTTTTTATTTTTTTCTTTTTATGTATTTCCCACAGCAAATTTATCAAAGCTTACAAAAACACTGCAAGTTCTTTTCGGGAACCTTGAACTTGCACAATGTTTTTCAATATATCTATGTACAAAACATAAATACACACATGTGCTTGTGTGTGCATGTGTATATACACATACATGCATTAGAAAAACCTTAAATAGAGGATGCATATCTGAAGACAATTTGATTCCCAGGTTGGAGGTTTTTAGATCTCTCTCTGTATCATTGGATGATTCTGTTATCTTTGTATCTTTCATTTTTCATCTCATTTGTCATTATGTTCATTTTACTAGTAATATTTTCATTTTCTTTACTAGGAATATTATTGCTATAATAACAATCTCCACTAATGTTTATGCTGGAAATATACAGTAGTATTTAATTATTTTTTTAAAAAAATCTTTCTACAGTAATAATTATATACAAGTCCATTACTTTGTGTAGCCACATTAAAACACAGTTCTGGTATATATTGCCTTTTTTTTTTTTTTTTCTCTTTCCCAATTAAAAGCAAGGAAAACAGTACATCTAGTAGACAAATTAGGGTAAAGGTGAGAAGAAAAAAAAAGTCCTGCATAGTGAAAAGCAATCATCTTCTCTGGATTTTTTTAACTTTTCTACTAGAGAAGTTTTACTTCTCAAGGAAAAATAACTGCACTATGTGCTGATCTCTTTAATATATGTAAGAGGGTTTGGAGTGATCTAGCAATAGAAGCAGTTACTTAAATGAAGAAATCACATGTTTAATTTATCATCTAATCTTATGAAATTTTGAGATCCATATCAATGATGACAGTCTAACAGCACTATAGCGCTAGGGTCTGAGTAAAAGTTACTTTAAGTTTGGAGGGAAACTGTCAGATGGCACAGTCATCTACCACTTACTATAATAGCTATAGTAGAGAATCTTCCCAAAGCCTAGGAATCTTACATTTTTTTGTTATCTGCTGTTATTTGACAAAACTCACAGAAGTTTTTTTCAGAAACGCATTAATTTGAATCCTGTTGCATTAGAAGCACTCTTTTACTGTTCTCAAAATTCTCCTGTTTAACAAGATATGGTGAATGACATATATTGGTGCATCAGACTTGCTTCTTGAGTGTGTATGTATATGTATTACAATATTTAAAACAGATGTTAATTTGGATGCCATTTATAATTCTTGGAATTCAAGCTATTTTCATTGGGTTTTTTTGCATTTCATTGTCCTAGATACAAACCCCAAATACCTAACAACTGTAGAATATCAAACATGGACAAAAAAGATGTGGAGTTTTGTGGGCTAGGAATATGCAACAAATAACAGCTGCTATCCTTGTAGCCTAAAGTAGGAAAAGAGTAAAAGAACTGAAAATTGATTTGGCCAATATCACACAGATGTTAAGTACAAATGAAGTGAGCTGGGGAATTCTGTAGCTATGTGTCATTCACTGTCTAATATGCAACATTTGGTGATTAAATGTGACTTGAACTTTTTCAGCCAAGTGCTCAAAGACAAATTTTCTGATACAACCCAGAGTGCCTCCTTAGCCCAGTGATTAAAGGAACCCAATGCAACATATGACAAAGAGGAGAACTGAAGCAGAATCTAGTATTGTGCCCTAAATGTGGACCTGTTCTGGAGTTCATCAGTCACAGCTTTAACAAAGAATTTGAGATCTTGATATTTTTATTTTCTTACTCACTTTAAGATTGTGCTTGTTTCAGTGTATGTTAGGATAAAACTGAACGGGTGTGTTTATTAATAACATTCCTATTTCATGAGTTACAAAATAATTTTGGAAATACTGATGTTTTCTGTTCACAGAACAAAATATTTCCCAAATATACTTGAATATCTCAGCACACCTTTTTGTGTGTTTGCTTACTTTTAGGAATCCACTCAGTCCTTTAAAATACACTCTGGGAGTGCTCCTCAATTAAAATGTCTGTCAGAATAGGTTATTCTTTTCCATTCTGATCTTCTGAATAACGTAGGTCATCACAGGTGATACTGGCTTGTGGCTAAAGTAGTGGATTTGTTGTCTTAAGAGGGGCAGCTTTCTCAGAAAGGGAATTAACTTGTTACTCTTCATGCAAGAGCCTGGTACGCTTGATGCAAGAGGCTCATGTTTTAATTTGGGCTGAGGAGGCCTGTTTAAAGGTCAGTTAAAACACTTGTGTAAAGATACTGCCTTATACTGTGGTGATATAGTTACGCAAATATAAATGAACTGAATGAGGACTTAATTTTGCTGTATTATAGGACTCATATAAATGTTAATAAAGGGAACATATTGTGCTTTGTTTTTCTGGAATATGTCTTGGTGTTTTCATACAAAAATAATTAAGATGTCCCAAAACCCAAAATTTCATATTGAAAATTTCTTCAGTAAAACAAGATCTCCTCAAGCACAAAGTTAAATAAAATTAAATCTGAATGCAATTTGATTAACACTTGTCAGATAGAGAAAGGAAAAAATAAAAAGAAAAAGTTCTTCATTTGCTGGAAGTACTAAACATATGGACAATGAGAGAATTCCAGCAAATTAGCAGCCTGGTTAATTCATTAAGAAGTCATCTCTTGGGTAATTGCTGAAACTGAAAATGTTGATAGCCTATTATTGAAATCTCTATAGGATGCTAATGTAGAATTGAGGGATTTTTCTCTTAAGCTGAATGACTCCCTAGAGTCAGAGAAAAGAAGAATATTGGCTGCCACACTGTAGTTTGCCAGGAAAGTGTACTTTACCATTAAATTATAAGAACATAAGGAAGAAGTGTAATTTATAAAAGTCTATGTGGATATCAGCCTGAGATCTAAGTTTCTGAGCAATGGGATGCTAGAAATCTATAAAGCTTTGTCTTTGAAAAGTTAAATTGTTCCGTGTCTATCGCTAGGAATAATCTTTAGTGTGGTGGTTTGTTGTTTGGTTGTTTTTTTTAAATGTATCTGTGATATAACTACATGATAACAGATGCTGATAATTGTGCAAAATGGGCCTCTGCAAAGGGAAGATCAGTAATGTGAAATCACACTATACTCTTAATACAGCTAATTCACTTATTGTTGCTGTCTCTATTAAGCAGCATCTAGCAGCCAAAGCCACTGTGGCAGATACTGTGCATCTGAAAATTACTAAAGTGTTGGGGTTTGTTTTGGTTTTGGTTTTTTTTAATATTGTGTTATTCATACCTGTGATTGCTGCATGTTTGTTTTGTGTTCATCTGATTCTTTATATTGTTGCTATATATCTTTTGGATTGCAACCCTGACAGTAAACCACACTATAGGAGCAAACTCTTTAATTGGAGTCCATTTGAATTTGGAACTGGAGTCCAATTTAAATTTCTGAATCCATAAGTACAGTAGTTATCTGAACAAAGTTTGAAAACTAATATATTTTTCTATAAATAATGCAGTTCTACCTGATAGATCTTCCATTTTATTAATCTTTAATGATCAACTGTTTCCACATTTCTCTTAGGTCTACTCAGAAAAATAACAAAATAGTTACAAATAGTATCCCTCCCTTTTTTTTTAACAACCACCAGTGTCTTGAATGTCTAGAAAGATGTTTTATGGATAAAAAAAGAAACCAAAACAGCAACAAAAAAATTGAAACACACCAACCAAACAAAAAAACACCACCAAACAAACAAAAAGGAAATAAGTAAATTGGAATTAAAAAAACCCAAAAGATTAAATAACACCTAGTGTTGCAGTTTAAATAGAAATTTCTTGTCTACCTGCATTTACAGGATGATCAGGTTTGAGAGACTTAAAAAACATATTAAGACTTAGTGCTAGGGTTTTTTTTTCTTCTGAAGTTATTCAGACCAGTGGAAAGTAATCTCCCCAAGAGATCAATACTTCCCTCAGTGTGCTGATTGTGTTAACCTTCCAAACATAAACTGAAGGAAATAAAAACCACAGACAGTTTGCAAATCTAACTAAGCCATAGATGAGTCAACATGTCTGTTAAGATGCATTGACTTTCTATCTATTTACATTTATAGGTAAGTACAGATTACAAACAGGAAATTGTTAAACAGGTAACACTAATTATGTACCACACTAACATACAGTAAACTGTTTTTGCATACTACTTCCTGACACTTCATTTTTGGTACTCTTGCCATGAAACAAATATAATTGCATCTTAGATGATGTTTGACAAAGCTAGCATCTTCAGTGTATGAACTTGATAATATTGTATATTCTTATTTCTGTATATAAGCATGATTATCCAAGCCTTTTCCATCTGTAATTGCAGTTACCTCATGGTTTTAAAAATTGTATTAATGGAAAAAAATTTAGAGATCTAACTCTGCAGGAAGTATTTTACAACTTCAATGATAATGTTTTGAGAAAAACTGGTTCTTTCTTATTTAATGAGTTTTTTCCTATTCAGTGAATACGCATAGCAAGGCCTTACTCTTACAATGGCACTCTGAGGACATGATACTCCATCTAGTCAGAACTGGTACCCTCTATATTTGTCACATTGGGTCCAAAATCCAAAAGCCATATGTGTGTAACATGTGAGATTAACAAAAATAAAAATACTGCTCTCAGGAGGCCTTGGTAGGTAGAGGAAAACAAATCTCATGTGAATGGTTCTGAGCCTCAGTTCTTGACCACATGTAGGTATTTCTGGTGTCTCTGTACTGCTCACAGAGATAATTTGAAGAACTATTTGGTGTCTTCTCATGTTACAGCCCTGACTCATTCTGAACTGTACACGGAAGGCAGGGATTTGTCACCTGACCTGACACAGCTGACATACAGCATTCCCAAACTTAGCATCAGTCCTGATGCCTGATGTAGGAACTGAGTCTTGCTGCATAACCTGAAGTAGGATGTGTTCATAGAATCACAGAATCATAGAAAGGTCTGGGTTGGAAGGGACCCCAAGGATCATAGAGTTCCAACCCCCCTGCCACAGGCAGGGACACCAACCTCCAGACCTGGATCTACACAAGGTTGCCCAGGGCCCCGTCCAACCTGGCCTTGAACACCTCCAGCCATGGGGCATCCACCACCTCTCTGGGCAGCCTGTTCCAGCACCTCACCACTCTCTCGGTAAAAAACTTCCCCCTAATATCTAATTTCAACCTTCCTTCCTTCAGCTTCAATCCATTCCCCCTTGTCCTGTCATTTTCTACCCTTTTAAAAAGTTGATTCCCCTCCTGTTTGTACGTTCCCTTCAGGTACTGGAAGGCTGCAATGAGGTCCCCCCGCAGCCTTCTCTTCTCTAGGCTGAACAAGCCCAGCTCCCTCAGCCTCTCTTCGTAGGGGAGGTGCTCCAGCCCTCTCATCATCTTTGTGGCCTCCTCTGAACCCTCTCCAACAGTTCTACATCTTTCTTGTATTGCGGGCCCCAGACCTGGACACAGGACTCCAGGTGGGGCCTCCTGAGAGCAGTAGAGAGGGACGATCACCTCTCTGTCCTTGCTGGCCACCCCTCTTCTGATGGAGCCCAGGATACCGTTGGCCTTCCAAGCTGCAAGAGCACACTGCTGGCTCATGTTGAGTTTCTTATCCACCACAACCCCCAGGTCCTTCTCAGCAGGGCTACTCTCAAGGAGCTCTTCTCCCAGTCTGTATATATGTCTGGGATTCTTCTGGCCCAAGTGCAACACCTTACACTTTGCAGTGTTGAACTTCATTAGAGAAGATCCCTCTGGATGGCTGCCTTTCCTTCCGTTGTGTCCACCACACCACTCAGCTTGGTGTCATCGGCAAATTTGCTGAGGGTGCACTCGATTCCATCATTGATGTCATTGATGAAGATGTTAAAGAGTACCGGTCCCAAGACAGAGCCCTGGGGGACACAGCTTGTCACCGGCCTCCACCTGGACCCATAGTCCCCTATGTCCACATAGACCCATTGACCACCACCCTTTGTCTGCGTTCTTTCAACCACTATTCCCTTCCTTTTTAATGAAAGCTGGCTATCCTAGCTGAATGGATAGTGATTAAATATTACATTTTATGAACTAACCACTGAAGTGATTTCAAATGGCTTAATTCGAATGGTGAATTATTTAACTCCTAGTAAAATGAGTAATGGATTGACATTCTATATATGCTCAATTACCATCCAAAATTCAGAATAAGATCTTGTTAATGATTTCCTCATCTCCTTGCTATTTGCATTTAGCAAAGCAGTGAAATATGGGTTGTAATTTGAAATGAGTAGCACATATCTAAGTTGCATGTGCTCTCTTGGAGGCTGCTGTACTGAATCTACTCTGATGTGAAGGAGAGGAAAGAAAACAGGGTGGGAAGAGGTACACTTCTGAACGGAGTGACATGTGAATGATGCAATGACTATCCAGTGAAATACCAACAGAAATAATAACAGTAATTATTGCTAATGTGCTACTAACAAAATACAATTCTTAATATATTGCCTAATAGCTCAGTATATTCAAATACAGGCTGTTCTGGATCACTACATGAAATTAACCGCAGGAGTAACTTTCATGCATTGTGCTTAGGTATTTTGAACTTGATTGCAGGATGTTGCTTTCTGGTTCAGGATTTAGTGGTTTAAGTATAGATAATATTTTTTCCCAATAGTGCGATATCTTATTTTTATAGGGAAGAAACACTAAGAATTAACAACGATGATACAACATGAAGAAGATCAAATGTCTCCTGTATATAGATTTTGCTGAAGTATGCTGAGCTTGAAAAACTAAACAGAGGGGAAAAAGTACCACTTCTTCCTTGAAGGACAAATATGATTCTAATTGTATGCCTTGTGTTAGAAGTCTTGAACCTGTATCATTCATCTACTGAAAAAGCTTTACAATAACTTTATGTATGTTACTGGCTTTGCTATGAGTAGAAACACTATGGCTATCCATAAGGTACTATCAGTCAGTCATTCTGCTGCATGCATATAAAAATCTTTGAATGAGAAAAACAGCACTGCTTTTAAATGAGAGGCAATGCAATGCTTGCTTAATTCTGCACTCTGTGGATTATCCATTACAGAATGTCCTGTAATGCAAGACTGTCAATCAGTACTTAAATGGGGACATTAATTAGCTCAGAATAACTACTCATTTTTGGTTGATTAGTGTTTGAAATGTTTTATCTTTACATAAATTATTAATGAATTATTTATTTTATTCTAAGGAATGAATAATATCTGACAAGTGACTGATCTTTTGAGTTTTCTTCATTGATCATTGTGTAATGTTTTGTATTCCACCAGTTTGTTTCACCTTTTCTTGAAGGAGATGCTGACATATCATGGCAGGCCATTAAAAATAATCATTACACAGTAAATGCTTTACACTTGACAGCATCAGCTCGAATACCTTACAGTATCACTGTCATCTCACCATGAAATGTGAAAGAAAGGAGATATGTTTCCTATAAAGTACACCTTAAGTGATGGATTTTTTTGGAATCTCTGCTGTTATGCCTGAAGATCTCTTCTAAAGGGACATTTTGACCTTCCCACTTAAGAGGGAAAAAAGTGCTGCAGTTATACATTTAGATCTGTGTGGTAAGTAATTTCCATAACTGGTTCACTGGCCAAAAGCAACTTGAAACTTGTAATGCAGACAGAATACAGCACAACATAGTGTCATAGTTAACACAGGGAAAGACTATAAGCAGATTCTGCTTTTAAAAAGTAAGTCTGTTTGGTACACTAGTTATAGAGCATTCATTTATTAAGCAGATTTTTACATTTCCGCATTTAACTAAGGAAAAAAAAAAAAAAAAAAACACAACCAAACCAACACTCAACCAAACCAACCCCACACAAACAAATAAGCAACAAAACACAAAATTCCACAGAGCTTGGTTTGCTCTAAGTAGCTGTATGTGGTGTGTGCTCACCTTAGCTACCTGTCCATTATGTTTTGGATCATATCCTGCATTCTAAATGGGCTATAAACACCTGATTTGTGTTCTGTCTTCAGTCTAGAAGCAGCTCACCCTAGTCGTTACTAAGAACTGACAGTTCCTTTTATGTATACTAATACAAATGGTTTTCTCATATCAGTGTAAAGAGAACACATAAATTTTCTTATTTTTTATAAATATGTTTATAAATTAATATAGATGGTGATAGTTACAAATTAATATAAGAAAAGAACCTGCCAGGGAAAATAAAAATATTGTTGTTGCTAAACAGTAAGTAAAGATTTCTTGCCCAAATATGGTACTTCGATCCTACAATTTAATTAACAAATTTTTATTTCCAAACTTCCTGCACTAATTAGTGTCCTGGTATAAAATAGTCTTCCTAGGTATCTTGCAGATTACAATCAAGAACACACATCCATCGCTTTGGAAATGTAAGACAATATCTTTACTCCTGAGGTTATTTCTACCAGCTAGCTTACTGTATGTACATGGGGTAGAAGGTGCGGGTAACATTACTTCGACCACACCACCACCCCCAAAGTATGACTAGGATTTTGCATGTCCAGTCAAATAGGAACATTAATCCATTAAATTTTCCTTCAAGTAAAGAAGTTAAATATATATATAATTCTCTTAACCCAGTCTCACTATGAGATAATTTTGTCTTCTTTGGAACCGAATAAGGAAATGCTGTAAATACTTTTCACTGAGTTAGAAGGTGAGTTGATCAAAAATAATTGGCTACATGAATGAATTCAGTATTTTTTGGCTGTAGAATACATAGTGAATTCTGTGCCTTTCCATAACACTGTGCTCCAAAAGCTGAGTTTTAATTCTCTTCTAGCCCGTTTGGTTCTAGAGTAAATGTTTCTAGGCTGGCTGGCTACCTTGTTTTCAGAAATTCTTTAATATATTTTAGAGCATTATGGATAGATACAGACTTGATCTCATTTTTGAAGGCATGATGCTGTGCTAATGTTACTTTAGCATAATAGTGTGCTAAAGTGACTACTGTTATTGGATTAGTACTCATTTTTGATCAGCTTGTATGACAGGTGGTAAAGTACTCATCTATTCACTTCCATTCATGTTCTTACTGAAAAAATGATTGCAGAAATTTATTCCGTGAAAAATCACTAATTTAGGAATACGCGTGACTAGAAAATAAGGCTTCCTTTCAAGGAAAACTTGAGTGTCCTGATATTTATTTTTATTAGAACAAAAATGAGTCTTTGACAGTCATCTTGGGCATAAGGCACACAGGATAATTAAGAATACTGTATAGACCATAGGAGCATTGCCAATTCAGGTTTTGCTCTGGTCAATTCAGCACAGGACCTTGAATCTGAATCTTGGGTATAAAGATGTACTAACTAAGAAATTTTATTTTCAACAAAGTGACTTTTTCCAACTGAACAGAAAGCTTTGGGTGACCAGATCTAGTGAGTCCAAGAGCAGAAAGGCTTTTAAGTTATCACTTTTGCCCCAACAGCAACTTGCCTCCCTGGCTAGTTTAAAATTGGGAACAACATATTTTTCTCCATCAGTCCTCAGTGCACAGCAGAAGAGCTCTGACCTACATTTATCCCAGTAATACTGAAATGGCCTTTTTTGCTGAAGTTACTGGCACACAGAGGAATAAAATGGCTGTTCTTTTAAGGCAGTTTACTTTTAGATTCTGAAAGCTTCTCTTTCTCTTTTCTGCCTTTTATTACCATTTTCTGCATTTTAAGGAGCAAAACCATATAGCCTCATCTAGGAACAGTTAGACAAGAAAGTGAATTTTCTTTCACAATGCAAGTAGTTAAACCTACCTTCCCCTCTTCCCTCCCCACCCATATTGCTTTAACTGGAGACAAAGACCATTTATCAAGGACATTGAAGACAAAGTCTGACTATTAATGTGGTTTTCAATCCCTAAGATTATATTCAGATGTCTTTTTAATGTCTTCATACCTAGGTACCACTTAATGTTTTGAAGTCTTACTTTGAATTTTAGTAAATAGCGCTAATGCTGATCTGTTTTTCAGCGTATTCACATTGTGTTCCAAATATGGCCACTTAAAGACTTTCCTGCATGTAATGCACAGATACATGTTATGCAGATTAACTGGCTGTTACTACCTCGAGGGCTTCTTGGGTTTCTGCCTTTAGAATTCAGCCTGTTGCAAATGCTTGTGTGATGATACAATTATTTCTGTATTTTTAGAATTTGTATTGGAGCATACATTTTCCACTCCCAAGTGCCACCAAATCAAAACCGATGGGAAACCTAGGTTACAAATAGTGGTGGTTTAGAGATTTTTCTAGAACAAACAGGTAAAAAAATCTGTTTTATTGAAGTTTATGCTAGACAGTACTTACTGGATGAAGTAGACCTATGCAAGCCTGATTGATTGCCAGTACATAGAAAATGAATTGTAAGCTGGAGAACAGGAAGAGTTCAAGTCTGCATGTGATATTAGTTGCTTTAGCTTGTGTTATTCCTTTAAAATTACCTAAAGGAAGCAAAACATGAGTCTTTTATAGTTTTAATGCAATGTTCACATCTGCAATGCTAAAATTTGCTTAAATACAAAGGTCTGGTGTGAATCCATAACAGTGTCATTCCACGCATACTTCAACTAGGGACTGACAGTTAAGCTTCCAGGAAGCAAAACCAGTGAGTACTCTGGTTTGAGATGACCGGAGCATCGCGATCTTTTACATCTGAGATGACCTAAGAGAATATAAGAAGGAAACTTGAGAAATTAGGAAAAGGTTGGTGATGGAGAATCAGATAGGCAAAGTTTGAGAAAGGATTGGAGAGGTGACTGGTGAATTTCCATTTTTCAGTGTCAGTGGAGACTCTATAGACTGAATGTACACTTGTAAAAGCTATATATGTTTTTGTAACATGAACCTGCTCTTATCTTAATCTGTCTGGTTTGGGAGAAAGCATACATAACTTATTTACACTGACAGGAATGAAATGTAGTTTGGGGTAATGAAGGAATGGCTTGACTCCCAGTGCAAAAAAGTACTGTGCTACAGAGAAGAAGTGACCTTATATTAGAGCAGTATATTTTTGTTTATTTTGTTATTAATAAAATATTTTTGACCAGGGGTACATAAGTTGCTAGATGACACTGAACAAATATGTTGCCCTGTTTGAACTGGGTAGATACACACTTCAGTGGAAAGTCAATTTGTAGACACCTAACCCAATATCACAAATATGAACAGCATTTTCAGGTAGGTCAAAGAAACCAAATGAAATTTGGATCCAGTGGGATGGGATTTCAAACTTGTGTTTTTTTTAGTTTGTAGGACAAGGTGCATTTCTTGAACAAAACCAAGCAAATAGTCACTTGGAACAGTCCTACATTTAGGTCACTGGTGAAGATGGTGTTCTACACTCAGTTCTAGAAGCAGATTGCATGTTGTTTTGTGGATAATGTTTCTGCCAGAAACACCAGCTCTTATGCTACATTGCCAAAAGGGCTAATTGACTCTAAGTATGATATTCTTCCTGGGATGTAGTGCTAACTTCTGTTACTGGTACCTCAGGGAGATTTGTCAGAAAGTCTTCTTGACACGACCACCTGCTGGTAGTCTTTTTAGAATAGTGGAAGTGTCACCGACTTTCAGTCAAGTCTAGCTTTGATGAGGATAAACAAAATACATGGCAGGAACAGTAAGGTACTGTCAGGCTAACATTAAAACTGCAGTATATTAGCTTTTGCATGGAAATTTTGATGTAATTTCTATTCAAACAAGGGATTTGTTTCCCAGAGGAAACTGTATATCCAAAATGTCTTTCATGGACCTTTGCACAGAAGTCGAAGTCATATTATATACTGTAAAAGCAACCAGCATATTTGCAATTATCTCAAACAGAAAACATTTGGAGAGCCTGCTAAAATACAACTTTTTGTCCTTTGGGATTTAATTTGCTTAGAAACAAAACATTCCCTTGAAGATAAATAGCAAGAGGCATTGATTCTACTCACCAGAACAACGCTTCCAAATTAATTGAAAAAGATTTTCAAAAAGCACTGTAATACTTGTACCAAACAAAAATACTTCCTGATTGGAAAATTTGGTGCTAAAGAATTACAGTTACAGCACACTGAAAACTTATTAATTTAACTTTTAATTAAGTTATTTTATATCAAACTATATCAAAGACAAATGCAGCATTACTTCAAAGAGTTCATGCTGAACATGAAAATCATTAACATTTAAATAAAGATGTGCCATATGTTTTGGCAGAAACTGGAATAATCTCAGACATGGAGGCCTTCTGCTTGCAGCTTCGGAATTTGGAGTCCATTATAGTCTGGAAAAAAAGCTTAAATCTTCAAAGAACATAGTCATCAACAAACAGATATATTTTGTTTAAATTCATTGGGTAATCCAGTTCTAAGTAGTTATAAAGTACTTCAAACATTAAAAATAAAGGCACAGGTGGAGGTGCAGTTGGGGTTGATCATTGCTGACCATGTTGGTTAATAGACCAAGAAAGTACAGAATCTAAGAATTTTAGACACAATTTCTTGATCTTGGTAAAATCGAGGGTGGGAGAATCAGTAGAAATTAAGAAGGGAAAAGATGTTCTCTGAGAACAGACCATTGTCTGTGAGACAATTCTATGTACCGGCCTCTGTACTTCTGAATTCCAGGGCATTCTTAGATACTAGTGCAATGGAATGATCAATGCAAAAATGGTGTTCATACAGTTGAGGACTGAGCTTTGAACATTTTCCTGAATTCAGGGGGTTTTAGTCTGCGATTATAAAGTGCTTGACTTCTCAAAGCGGGGCAATATAGACTATACCTAAGAATCTGTCTAACTCCTTGTGAAATGTACATTAACAGGATGTGCTAGGACAATTTACAAGTGAGGGAAAGTTCTATATAAAGAGAAAGACATAAACATGTATCTTGAAAAACAACTAAACTCACAACTCACAGACATTCAACATGTACACTAGATGCTGAAAAGTGTTGCATGCGCAGTACAAATGCCATAGTCAAACCCATTTTTGCTGTTTAATGTTTTTATCGATGACCTAGACAGCGAGATTGAGAGCA
>JMFS01098829.1:0-15913 GCA_000699545.1 Podiceps cristatus | reverse complement strand
CCTCCATCAGCCCGCCCCCCTGTCCCCTTCCCGTGCCCTCGCCTCTCAGTCAGAAGGCCCCCTGGATGCCCTCCATTCAGTTTGGCGGACGCCAGGCCAGCGGAGTCCTGGGCTCTCCTCAGCAACCACCCTCCGTGCAGGGCGAGCTCCACGGGAGACAAGTTCCACGGGAGATGTGCCCAAGCACAAGCTTTGGCTCAGCTGGTGGTTTGGGTGCTAGCGATGGGCACCCGCACCTGCCGTGCCTGCAGCACCCCACCTCCACAGCCACCTGTTTCATCCCGCTGTGGCGCAGCCTGCAAGGCTACTACGGCCACCATGGCCGCAGCAGAAGCTGATGCTGTCCGACATCCTCAGATCCAGAGCTGCTGAACAGGTTTTTTGGGAGAACAGCTCTGCTAAAGGCTTCGGCAGGCGGCCTCTGATGAGTAACGTGATAGCTCGCAGGGCAGAAGACAGCGGCCCAGGTGGATGTATCCTATGAGTCTTAGAGTCGTGGAGACTCTAGCTGGATCACACCAACAACCCACGTCAAATTAGCACACCAACCTAGATGCAAATTAGCACACTGCGCTGCAGTTACACCTCTGGTATTAACGCAGTCACTTCTGTGTGGGTGAACATTTAATTTCCCGTGAGAAACATTTCTTACAGTTACTGTCAGGTTTTTGTTATACATCAAGCTTGTTATACCATTAGTGCAGACAGCCTATTAAACTGTCTGCGCTACTGTGCAAGCTATCATCTAAGACCAAATTGGGCTGGCATTTATAGTTTGTAAGACTGCTGCCATCAAATTTCCCCCAAGGCGCGCTTGCCTGATTTCCCCTGGGATGCACAGGAGCAGGGAGCTCCCCTCGGAGCGCAGGCTGCAGCCAGGCGGGGCTGGCGAACGGGGCCGCTGCCTCGTCCTGCCCGATGGTGCCTGAGCTGCAAACCCAAGCCGCCGCTGGGCAGCTGGCTCCAGTGGCAGATCCAGCTGCAGGACCGTGCAGGACTTTACGGAAGGGCCGGCATCGACCCCGGTTATGGCCCGGCACTTGTCAGGCTCGTGTTGCTGGGGAGGAAGCTTCCCGCAGGAACTCTCATTTGCAAAGCAATTTGTTGGAAGAACAGATTGAGAAAAAGTCACCGATGGTGAAAATCGGGGCACTGACGTGACCTGAGTGGGGAAGGTGGACCCCTTACAGTGCATCTGGCCTGAATAAAATGAGAAAAGCTTGGTTAGGAGCCAAGACAGACAACAGTCATAGTTTTGTTTCCATTTATTAATGCTGTCAATTAAAACCCACGTCTGTTTAGTAGGCTTTGGATACAGATTTTAAATGAACTCGACAGCTCACGAATTTTAATAAGAAAGCACTAAACATCTGATTATTTTTCCATTTAGGTCGTACAGACTTCACATACGCTATGTAGACATTATCCACTGACGGTTATTTAATCTGCCCCCACCACCCTGGTCTTCAGGGTTCTCAGTTTTTTCTCTAGTTCTCATTTGCTCCTGTCTTTGAGCAACTCAAGTTTACACATGTTGCTCAAGGTTTAGACTGATGTTGTAAGGCAACTGCAGTGTGAATACTACTCAATAAATATGGTATCCTTACAGGAGACAATGAAAAAAACAACCACCATGAGCAGAATCTTATATGTAAAGGCAAGAGAAAAATAGAAATTTAATAATTGTAATGGTTCAGAGTATAATATATTAGGAATACTTTCATAAATACATCTTTTCAATATTTTACCATCAGTAATAAAATATATTTATAATCTGGCATTGTTATGCAGAATACAAGTATTGTTCTAGCACTCTACTAGTTTAAAATAAGATATGTATGGTTACTGAAAAGTTACTTTTTTCCTTCCTTCTCTAGCAGCCGCACTGTCTCCCTTGAGATGTGGATATTCTACTAAAGTACAATTCTGACATTTTGTCATTATTTTTAACATCAAACAGAATTAATTGGCACAGACTGTATTAGCTGTTGCGCACAAGGCACAATAAATCCAGGTTCACATATTAACTATTCATAAATACAGTATTTCTCACTTACAGATATGTTGCAAAGCTACAGAACAGAAAGCGCAGTTATGTTCTTTCAAAATGTTCTTTTCAACACTTTTGTTCTTGAGTTGATTACATAGCCCAGATTTCATTCTCATGTGACCTAGCATTAATAGTCTAAGAAGGAATTATCATGTGGGGAAAAGAGGGTATGAGAGACTGAATACTAAGAAGACCTTCACCAATTACATATTCAAATCATCCCAGAATTTCAGAAAAGCTAGAACTCTGAACTTCAGATTTCTGTATTGGGCTGGCCATGGGGAAAGGTAATTCCATAGGTCTTGCCACTGCTGTTTATTAGAAGATTTACTTACATCACTCCTTTGAAAACAAAAATGAATTAACCTTCACTGTGTTTACAGTATTTTAAATTAACCTTTATCCTAAATTCTTTGCCAAAAGGAGTTTTGGTATCTGGACAACAGCCTCTTCTAAAACCGATACTGTACGCTGAAAAATGTTTGACTGAATGTCACTTTTGGCAATATTTTCCCACAAATGTCTAGCAGGACCTATGTCTAATTCTGGGCTGCTGGGAACATTTCACCTCACCTCTCCTGCGTTTGGATGCGCATCCTACCCGTGTCCCTGTTCTACAGCAGTTGGAGGCTCACACGTGTGCATCATCCACCTCTGCTCGTGTTTCCATGGAGAGGATTTCCACCAAAATCCTCTTATGTTCAGTCTAGTGTTGCCTTACCTTATGCATTTCTTTTCCAATACTTATTAGTTAGATTTTAATTTCAATTATAGTCGCATAAGCCCAAAGCAACTCCATTTCATTTCAGTGGAATTATCCTAGATTTACTCTGTGATAGCTTTGATCAGAATCTGATTTTTTTTTTTTTTTCTGGACAGACCTGGTTATATATTTCCCACGCAAAATACTGGTCCATCTCCTAGTGAAGGTGTAATTCTTTTCTGCCTCCAAGATTCCAGTGTTTTCATAATGTAAAAGGTGTGAAATTGTATCAGTGTGGACCATGTGTGCGATGGATGAAGAGTTTCTCAAGCCATGAGACCTGAACAATGTTTGAAAAAAACTAGTAACAGGGAAAGTAAACTACTGCCAGCATTTTCTGCTCTCTTCAGTCTACCAACCTATGGCTTTGTGCTACTACAGAAAAGCTTAATTTCCTGTTGGTTCAACTAGAGAGAATGATGCTATCAAAATTTCTGATACTGTAGCTGAGAGTAATGTCTTGCAGAATGGCTCAGTCACCTGCTTGAATATTACTTGGTTTTGCCAGATTCATTTGTCATCTCTTGCTTCATCTGTTACCTGTGAAATAAAGTCCTTAAAGAAACAGGAACCAGCTTTTCCATCCGGGCGGCTAACATCGCCTCTGGCTAGCCTGACAGAAGGGCGGGCGGTACGCCATCGCCTCCCCTACCCGCAGAGCTTGACCTCCTGGAAATGCAGAGCTTGGTCAGTTTTTCCTAAGCGTCAGGATTCACGCGCATCTTTTCTGTACCGCTTGCACACACGTTAATACTAATCCTTCTCCAGTTTGCACTGCAGAAGTGAGGTGATTAGGAGTCACCAGAAAAATCCACCGGGTCCGCAGTCAGCTTCTTAATCCCTCTGGAAAGACAGTGGGTAGGAGCAGACTATGTGCCAAATTAACTGTCCCGGTGCACGTTTTATGGTCTACTTGCAACTTCCCAAATGTAGGAAGTATCCTTGCAAGGGATGGAGGAAGAAAGCTGAATAATTGTACAAGTTGTTCAAGATGCTTGGGAAGTTAGTATCAGCAGTACAAGGGAAAGATTAAAACAAATGCAAATGTAGAAATGAATCCTACAGATGATTTTCCTTGGAGTAGCTATTTATTTTGTTCTTACATAGAAATAACTGTCTGGAATTTATGTTTTCAAAATGTCAGAAGTACTTATTAAAGACACTGTTTCTGACTTTCATTTCACCTCTTTACTGTACCTGCCTTCGACAGGATGACGTATCAATGGTTTGTGTCAAGTACACATGATTTGATTTTCTCTGAAGGTTAATTGTTTTCCAGTATTTTCATATTCTGTGCATCACTGCTAATGGAAGAAAACCACTGATGGGGGCACCACAGCTTGTTTTGGGGGTTAGTTCTCTTAATTTCTATTTTCATTGTCATTTGTCATCTTGTTCATTAGCTGATTTGAGAAGCGAAGAATAACATTTTTGCCATCACATTTCTTAGCACATTTTGTCAAAGATTTGTTAAACAATGAAGCAAGCAGGATGGTAGCCATAAAAAGAAATCACAGCTCTATTTCATGGAACATAGATTACAGATTATTTTCAGGTAATCACTGCTTATAACAACTTGGTTAAAAATATAGAATACCAGGTAGAACATGGCTTTTGACACAACACTTAAGAAGGCCCTTCTAAGATGCCTCATTGTGAATGATCAAAGTGAAAACCAATAGCCAGCGTAACCTATTTGCTTAGATTTGACGAAATGGCTGTTTTAAAAGCAAACCCTTTAGGAGAAAGTCGAGAACCTGCCCTAAGGACAGTTCGCGATCATTTAGTGCTCACTCCCCTCTAATCTGGCTATGTAATGAAGGAAGTCTTGAAGTCCTAACTTCACTTACATTACTGCCGCAAGTGCATCATGACATGATAGTGCCCCAAATCATGACAGCAGCACTTGCGCCTGCCTGTTTAGATAGGACCTGAACAGTGTTAGAACCAGGTCACTGAACTCCCCCCTCCCTTTTGAAGTCATAGCAATGTTGAATTAATTGGTTACAACACCTCACAGTTTCATCTGTGAAGAAAGGAGCGGGTGTGCTAGAGGTTAATGGGGACAACGGAGGGAGCACTAACCCTTCCATTTCCATTGCCTGGTTCCATAAATGCTCTCGCTTACAGGCCGGTAAGAAGACAGCTCAAGCCCCTGTGGCTATGTGCATCCTGGAAACAGGCAAGATGAAATGACAGCACAGAGAAGGAATGACTCAGGTTAACACACAACTCACTGGCAAGGATTTTGCTACTGCAGCTGGGCTATATAACAACAGGTTTTGGTTTTTTTTTCCCTTCATAATTTGACTTTCCACCTGCCCCTAAAATAAAACTTGGCAACACAGACAAAGCCAGCTAATTACCTCCCCCCCGCCCCAGCTATTTCCCTGCTGTTACTGCTGGTGGTGGTGGTCTTGCTCCCACGTTTTCAGAAGATCAGTTGCCAGCTGTGAGATGTGCTGCCAGGCAAAGTTGATGTGGGTGGATTCCACTGTGCGGGAACAAATAGCAAAACGTAGCACAAACTTCTCTCGCAGGTGGCATGGGACCAGATGAATCTTCTTGGCCTCATTTATGCTTTTAAGAAGCGCCTTATTTAGTTCATTTGAGCCCTGAAATCATTGTAGTTCAACGGATATGGTGAGGAATTCCAGAAGCCAGTTTGGGATATGTAAATCCCACCAAACAGCCAAGCCCAAGTACTACCAGTAACAAGCAGCCACTTTCTCACCTCTCAGTGCTTTGCCATCAAAGGATTACAAAAAGATGATGGCGCAAGAGATAATTTTTCAGCCACAAAGAGATTTATGGATTAAATGGGGTTTAGAAGCAGTGTCCACACTGGGGCATTTGCAATAGCTGACTGCTCTTATGTGACCTAAGGTGGTGAGCTATGTAGCTTCATGTAAAAACATTCATTATTTTATCCATTTCATTACGCTTTTCTTAGATCTAATCAAACAAACATAAGAGGAAGTTTTACAATGAACTATACTAACATTTGTACAACAAACCTTCCAGTCTTCACTTAAGCATGGCTGCGGTGAGGGAGTCTTTTGAGTAAGAAGATGGAAATCTTGCCCTTAAGTAAGAAATAGTTAAGGAACTATAGGAAGTGCCCACCACAGAATCCTACAGAATGAGTTGGGGGCAGGGGGGATTTTATAGATGTGGTAAACTGACCCTCCCACTGGAAGTAAACAGTCTTCTGCATTCTGGGAAACAAAGCTATAAATGTTAAGTATCTTGCAGAAGGTCAGAGGGACTCTACATGCATGCAGTATTGAATTTCATCTCCTTCTAGTGTACTTCATTCTCCCTGTGCTCAAACAGTGAATGTAAGGATTTCCCTTAGAGCAGCTGTACGCTCTTAGTATCAAATCTCAAAAGAAGGACTGCAACGGGGAGTATTGGTTCTTTTGTGGGTTCAGCTAGTGTTGAATCAATGGTTTTCCTAGTTCGTGTCTGTCAGCATTTGAGAATAAAACAAAAGATGTCATCAGAGTTTCAAAAACACTAGTAAATCTGTAATTATTAAATTTGAATGAAAACAATGAAAGAAGGGATCCCCAAAATCTTGGGGGTTTTGTCTGATATAGCATCACAGGATGAAGTGCTAGCTGCATATCTTTGATAGTCTTTGTCACCCAAATTAAAGGAACCCATCTGTCTAACTTTTATATCAGCAGATCGAGAGAGGACTTCGGCTTCGCTGGGCAGTTTGCCGTACAAGCTTAGGATATACCATGTTGATCTTGAGTACTATAATTTATTCTTTGGGGAAGTATCTTAGCTATTGTACAGCCTTCACTCTTCGCATCACACTGCCGCTAACACAGAGTTGCAAGAGATGCTAGGAGCATCTGCTCTTTTACTGCAGCGTTCCCTTACTGAACACTGACGATGGTAAGAGTCGCAACCAGACAAATCTGCCTGGTTAGCAGCGGTTTTGTTACTGTAGCGGCATAGGTCTTCTTGAAAACTTCCACATCAGAAATCTGAGCAGTTGTAACTTGCCTGCTTAGCTTTCCCCATATAAAAACAAAGCATAAGGGAGACACAGTTTCCCATCGGCACGGAGGATAACCGTATTCTTCTCATGGTTTTGGATTGTATCAGAGTTAGAGCTGAACCCAAGTCAAAACCTTGTTCTGACTTAGCACAAGTTGTTGGGGAATTTGGATGCGAGTCTGAAATTTGTGGCGTAGCCTTAAGTCTTCTAGGAGGTATTTACGCAACTCAGATGCTCCTAACTAAGGAAAGGACCAACTTTGGTGTTTTGCAAGGCCCCACCTGCTATGGGTCAGTCACTGGAGACAATGATATGCTGCTTTCTTATCAAAGGCAACCCGTCCTTAGAATGATGATCCTTGCCTTTAATACAATAACTTTTGGGCAATACAAGCAGTTCTATGATGTTAAGTTAATGCCCTTGGCAGGGGTGAGGGGAGGAAGCAGAAAGATTTATGTATCTTTCTTCTGTTCTACTGTCACAGCTGCACCTAGGGGCTTCTGTGACACCTGGGTGTCACATCAAATGGAAGTTAGTAGTGGCTAGTCCTCTCCCAGAGCTTTGAGAAGCCAGCTCTGATTGAGTCCGTCAGCTTCAGCAAGACAGCATTTGCACCCCCTTGGAGAAATGATCTGTATTCATCTGCAGACATGACAAGGAGGCCAAAACCTAACCCTTTGGCATAATACATTTGATGAAATAGTTACAATATGAAAGTCAGAGATTATTAGTCCATCTGCTCAACAGTGTGAAAGGCAAAAGAATAGAAGTTACAGCCAAGCAAAAAAATAAAGAAGGATTTCTCAAGAACAAAGGAAGGAAAAATATTTCATGCTTTTACAGCTGTGCAGCATTACAGTTCAAGTCCCCTGTCCCTTAGTCCTACTGTAACTACCTAAAAGTTACAAGTATCCTACTTCTAAGATGCATTTTAATACAAATTACTGGAATCAGAGGAAGATTTTTGAAAGAGTGATTTAAAAAGCAAATAAAACTGCAAAAATAATTATAAACCACTCTTCATTTAAAAGTTTGCTAGTTTTGTTTTCTTTTTTTTTTTTTTTTTGGCCCAGGAAGGCGAGCAATGAAAACACTGCTGTTTCAACATTGGTTTTCAGCAGAATCACGCCTTTATTCTACAACTTGTCCAAAAGTTTCTTAGCTACGTGTCCAATATTTACTTTCTACTGTAAAATTGCCTTTTCCTGGAGATCTGATTTCTCCCTCCAGATCATCAGGGACAGGAGAACAGATGTAGAAGAACTACCGGTCTGATTAAAAGTGACAATTCCTGTGTTGCTATGCTCTATTTCACCAGGACTGTTCCTTTAAAGTAAATGTAGAGCACTGACTAACAGCTGTCTCTGGATCTGCAAAACTAGTTTGCTTGTTCTGTGTGAGAGAGCAGACTACAACCAACATCTTGGTTTTGAGCAATAAAAGCCACAGAACCTATTCTTCAAAATCTTTTAAAAGTTCTTGTTAGGAAAGAAATTATAGTCATGTTTCCACTTACTGGAAAAACTCCGTATTTTGTAATCTGTCAGATGCCCTAGCAACAGATCTTTTTTCCCTTTTATTTTAAACAACATAAATTCATACAAAACCATATTTTTTTCTTCCAGATGAATTCACCAGATTCTTTAGCTCCTTCAGCCAATTGCATCAAACTCAGGTAACTGGGGCAACTGAATGACTGAGAAAAGAATTTGTGAAAAGTTGTAATACCACACTACCCAGAAGGAGCCAAGATGTCCTTGTGAGCCTTCAGAAAAGCTAAAAGCTCATTTAGGTATCATGTGAACTAGAAAACACCAGTGCTATTATTCTTATTGCTTGCTGTTCAGATTCAGTGTCACAATCCAGCCCTTTACAGAGGCTTTAGTTGCAAGCTCCTCTATTAAATGAGTTCTTTACCTAAAATAAGACACCGACCATCTTTTAATGTCTGATTAAACAAGTGAGCCCTCCCACCTACCACAGCTCTTATGTTCTGAGTACAGAGTGAGTTTTCTAGTTTCTGTTGGGCAAGGTCTCTACGTCAATAAGCTTGACACTTAGAGAGATTTTGGGGAATGAAAGGCCAAGAGGGGCAAAAGGATCATGTTCAGCAAAAAAAAAAAAGGCAGACCAGCGACAAGGGCAGTTGGGAAGCTGGTCTCCCATGCAACCTGCTCTTACTCAAATCTTGCTCCAATCTGCCCAGTCTGACTGTAGGATTATATAAATAAAATATATCCTTTAAAGAAAACAACAAAAAAGTGTCTACTACTCTAGTCTTCATCCATGATAGTCATTATATATATATATATATAATTGGATATTAAATATAAACACATTAAAATTAAATTGACAAGAAACATGTAATACACAGACGTACACTCAATCATATATAAATCTCTAGGGAAATATATTAAAACAACCATTTTCATCAAAGTCCATCAAGCATAGAACATAACGGTCATTTTGTATGACTGGGTAGACCATTTGTTTGCCTTGAGTAGATATTTCCATGCCCTAATATGCTTGAGTTTCTCTTAAGTATTTGATTAATTTTTAACAAAATTGTCTTAAGCTGCTTTCTTTAATCTGCTTTGATCTACATGAGCTCTCTTTACCTTCCTCAAAAAGTAATTAAGTACATTAACTACAAAGACTATATTCAATTGCAAGTTATTGTATTGCTATAAACCATGACAGAAGAAATAAGAGGTCTTAGCTGCCTTACCTTCAGCCGAAAACAGACTAGTCCCAAGACAACTTCAGCACAGATCTCAAACCTTTCATCCCGAAGGACGAAATGTTCAAATTGATGCGACAGCCTGACATGCTGAGAAGAGAAAGACAGAATCTGCGTTGTATAAATTTGATGCATCAAGACAAAAGATGTGCTAAATTGTTTCCATCCCTAATCCCTTTTCTCTGTTCCCTCTTCTGATCTGTGGTAATATTCACATGCCACCATCTGTTTATGTTAACTGACACCCCGTTTATGACTTCCAGAGACCATATTGAGCCATTACTGTATTAGTAGCTCAGTCTATCTTAGGCAGTACTAGTCTGTTTCTTAATGAAACATTTCAGCACAGTTTTATATGATACCATATTAATAGTAATTAATTGTAATAATTCTTCATTAGGTTTTCTACCATTGTCAGCTTTGGCTGGGTACAGCTAAAGAGTCCAACACTTATTATGGGGAAAGGGGGAGATGCAGGAACATCTAAAATGATGTTTTAAAGTTCCTTGGCTTTTATCTATTTATGATTTCAAATAATTTTACAAAAATGAACAACTAAGCCCATGTCTTTTCCTGCTTTTGCACTTTGCCTTTTTGCAAAAGTGCCTTGAAAGTTCAAGGACAGATCTCAAACAAAAATTAAACATTTCACTTTGGACCATGTTGGATGTGGAATCTTTCATCTCATAGGAACTTTTTCCAAAAGGGCAAGAACAAGGCAAAACAGAAATTACAGAAAAAAACCCTCCAAAACTAACAAACCCAACACATTTTGAAATCTTAATCATAGCTTTCTGACGTTTGTTTATTTCTTAAAATAGAAAAAAAAAAAACATTGTTGATCAAAACATTACTGCAAAACCTTTGTATTGGGCATACTGGTACCCTATGCAACCAGCCAATCTTACTGTTGTTACCACTTCCCCTCTGCTGTTACATCCACTTATCATCTCCCTCTAAAATTAGACTGAAAACTCTTTGACTCAGGAATGAGAGCAATAAAATGCCTGATCCTTTCCAAGGCTATGGAATGTTCTGCTAATATAAACAGCATGAGTTTACAGCTCTGAAAATTGACCAGAACAGTATATATACAGATACTTGTATGCATAAGTGCATGGAAAATGTGAAATACGCATAGGTGTTGTAATGATCTTTTACTGTCTCCTCCTATCCTTGTGTTCTATAGCCTTAACCAAACTGATGTCTTTTACATAGCTCCGCAAAATTTCACACGGCATATACTACATCCTGGAAATCAAAACAATTACAAGAAAAAACCAGGTTCAATGAGATGAGAATTTCACAACTGTTCAGCTGAATGTAATCACCAACTGAATGTAATCAAAGTTCACCTGGGCAGGAACTGAATAAAACAAAAATTTAAGATTTGGCTTACTGCGAGCAGTTTGTACAAGAAAGCTCTGGACCCATGCTGTACATTTTATAGTAGGTATTTATGTCCACTTTTTCCACTAAAATATTTTTTCAGGAAATAAATAAAATCAAGGAAAAATAGAGAATATTCAGTAAAACACAAATCAAAATTCTGGAAGTATTCTATATTCATGTCTGGACACAGGTACTTTTATCCATAGCGAGTCTTGACAAGCAGCAATAATTTGTAAAGCCACTGGGGGGCACCAAGTGGTTTAGATTATACAGAACCCGAAAGGAGCTTTAACTCCCGTTTCACCTGTAGTAGCTTTGCTTACCCAAGTAGTAGCTTACCCTTACCCACGGCCCTGCACCTTTGAACTATAAGCTATTAGCCTGATTGCTTTTACAAAGATTGTTGTAACCAAACATAATTAAACCCAATAAAGTTAAACATCCCTGGAACTATTCCAGGCCAGGCTGGACGGGGCTCTGGGCAACCTGATCTAGTTGCAGATGTCCCTGCTCAGGGCAGGGGGGTTGGACTAGATGGGCTTTAGAGGTCCCTTCCAGCCCAAACTATTCTGTGATTATTAAGCCTGGAAGTTCAAATTCTGTAAAACTGAAGGACTTACAGGTATCACACCTGCATACCCACGCTCTGGAGGTGAGCATGGCAGTAACTCACAGGAGGTCACGTGTGGCTTTAGTGCTTCGACTTTTCAAGACAGGCAGGTAAACTCTGAAAATAAAGTCATGTTTGGAGACCTGCAGGCACTGAAGAAGAAGTAAAAACTGACAGGCTGTTCTCAGTTTTCTGCTGAACGTCTACATACCAAGCCTGATCTACCAATATTTTAACCTTCTAAATGCTTTTGATTTTGACATTTGTGTCATCCTGTGTCCCTAGCACCATTAACTTAAAGTTGACGTTCAAATATTATTTAATCTTTAAAAAATAGTTTATTTAACACTGTTATATAATTTAACAAAATAGTGGATGTACACAAACCAACTCGCATACTGTTTCTAGCAGTATCATTTGGGCAATCCTTACATCACGTGGGCTCCCAAAGTGGAACCACATGGATTGCATTAGTAGCCTGAAAAGTCTTAGTATATTGGAACAGAATACCAGCCCTTCTCTTCACAGTGAAATTTAGCTGACTGAAGAAAAGAAGCTTGTAAGGAATTTTTGTGTATCACTATCTACCTCAGGTAAATAACCATTGCTCTTCTGCAGTGAGAAAGGAAGGAAGGAAGGGATCTAATTCATTTGGTTATTTAAGATTAAGAGAAATGTCTTACATAATCACTAACAGGAGCAGTAAACTTGTGAGGCAATAAGATGTGGTCCCTATTTTAAAAAAAAGCTGTATTTATGTATGTATGGGCACGAATATAAATATAAATATTAATGCTTCTGCATTGAGGTGTTTAAACTGAATTTTGATTTTTAGGCAAAGCCTTTAAGAACTAGAATACTTTTTGATTAAAGGGAGTTCCTCTGAAGCATCAGAGTACATTAATGCATATTTGCAAATAAGCATACCTGACTAGCCCTTATCACTTCATACTTTTCTTCCTATAGACTTCACCTCTCTGCCTGCCTTAGCTTGCATCCTACTACACTGTGAAGGAAAATGCTGTTAAAAGAGTCTTCTCCACAGCCACTTGGACTGTGCCACTCCCCAGTTGAAATGCTGTATCTGGAATTGCTGTTCTGTACAGTTCCATTAATTTTTAATGGCATTCATTATCCTCAGGGAAGAAAGAAGGACAGAGCACACTGATTTCTTCTGGTCCTACAGAGCATTCATCTAAGTCAGAATGTTCATGGGGATCACATACAACAACATTAACTGCTAAATTGCTCAGATGTCTTTTGCGCTCTTTGAGAGGACTTAAACCTACAAAGGAATAATAGATGGTCAAGCAGCTTGCAAATGGGCCGTTTACAATCGGGCCATTTGGGTCTCACATTCACACTGACTGAGTGTTTGGAGTCAGTCCAGAAGCCTGTTAGTGTTGTTGGTTTTGCCCTCTTTGTACATCTCCTCTGTGGCTTTGGGACTTACCTCAAAAATTTGCATTTTTCTCTCCCCACATCCTTCAGAGATGACTGACCTCCCCTTTACCACTGCTTTAAATCCTATACTTTGCAATAGGTTAATATTACATGTTGTGTGGGAAGAGAGCATAACCGGAAGGTTTGGAAAAGAAAAAAAAAAGTTACTGTACCTAAATCCAAGTTACACATTCTCATCTCCCAGCAATATTTTAGTTCCTAAATGCCTTTGTCAGTACAAGCAAATGCCAGGTTGCAGTGGTTATCTAGCCATTTTGATGCAGACCTTAAGGCTGCAAACATAACAAACATCTTTTTCTTAAAACATACTAATAAAAGAGGGAAAAAAAAAAAAAAAAAAGGAAAGAAAGTCAGTCATATAGCTTTTCCTGGCAGTTTACATCCAGAAAAAAATAAAAGTTTGTGAAGAGATAGTTGCAGGTGTCTTTGGTCTTCCATATAGAAGCTTGCAATTCACACAGAAAATAGGATGGCTTCTTAAGGATATGCAGTGTTTATTCCCCCTATGTCATGTCAGAAGCTCATCACTATTGAAAATCTCAAATCACTTTCTAAGTAACAACTGGCTGTACAAAAGAAGCCTAACTAGCAGTCTATAAACACTGGATAAATCTTCCTACAGTCTTCTATCACTTAGGAGTTAAAGCGTTTGCGTTTTTGTTTGTTTTTTTTTTTATTTCCCCTAGGTGATCACAGCATCTATACTGGGATTTTTATGAACTCAGAAAGGAATTGAAATCCTAGGTCCCTAGGAAAAGGGTCCTAGGAATTCTCTCAGTAAGGCCCAGCCCTGCATCTGAACAGGCATTGTACAGGGTGAACAGGAATGACATGCCCTACACACAGATACATTGACGTAGGAAAACTACACGGTGTAAACTTGCACGCTACATCCCAAATGTAGGCATCCCCATCCCCAGGTTCCGGCCCAGGGAGCTGTTTCAAACTTCCGCTCTTCTGCCTGACTGTGGCCATTTCCCTGGCCTTAACAACACAACCGAGAGAGAGAGCGAGCGCGCGCGCACTTCTTCCCCCTTCCCAGCTCCAGCCACTCTGCTCTCCTCTTCAAGGTTGCAATACCTGCTTCTGCCATTGTCCCTAGGTCTCTTCTCATTCTACCTGTGTCCAGTCTCTCACCCACTGTAATAAATGCAGCTTCAGAAATAATTCTGGCAACTACAGGGCTCCCTTTAACCCAGCCAGAAGTCCCAAGTACACAAGATGCAGCACCAGCTATTCTCTTCAAGGACTGCCTTTGCCAGCAATGGGAATATAAAGCAGTTATTTGCAAGACGCTCCAACACGTTGAAAAGAAAGCAACATTTCAAAGCTAAACACTGGGATAAGCAATGTTAAAGAAAATTCAACAAGTGAAGTTAAATTCCAAATTACTTTTCATTTGGAAACCTGCTTATAGGTTTGAAAATATAAACCAGTGTCAGGCTGGTTTACGTACTTCGTTACTACACTACCAAAAGAAAAGCCATCACAATATGTCTGGAACCCATGATAATTCCTGAGGAGAGAGGAAAATGTGCAAGATAGGAAATACATTTATAATTGTTATTTTGCAGCAACTGATATAACTTTCCCAACATGTCTGCGAACTCACAAGAGATAAATTCTGCTAGAGCAGGGAGCAAATAAAATGCAATTATTTCTTGAAATTTAAGTTCAACAGAGAACCCACTGAATTTAATCAGCATTCATCCAGAGGGAGTGGTGGGGGGCGGCTGGTGAGGAGAAACTAACTTAATGGTTCCAGTTTGAGAGATGTATACAGTGAGCCGAATTCTGCATTTCATTACCCCTCTTGCCCTTTCAAAGTTGAAAACATAAGGTCATAACTCATTTTTCTCTGTATACAAGGGAACAATTTAGTCCTTAATGAAATATTAAACATACACACTCAATTAAACAAGCCCTTGGAAATCTAGCTGTCTGAATTACCTTTACAAATAAGGGAACATATTAGGGTTTTACTTTGGAGTCAGCATCTTTCTTATTTTAGGAAAAGACTAATTTGCTTAGCCTTCCTGAACTACATTGCCACAGGAAATACAAAAATCTGGTCCTCAGCTATGATTATAGGAAGACAAGCACTTTTTGGCTGGACAGTCAGGGAAATGTCTGGGAGACAGGTAAAGAGGGAACTCATTGAATGTAAATACTGACCTGTAGAAACCAGCCTGATAAAAGGTCATGTAACTGATATGAGGCTTCCAAACCTCCATTTTCCCATGAGAGATTTAGCCCTTCTGAAAAACTTGGTATCATATTGAAATACTTGCAGTCTCCAGAAATCTAATTCCACTAGAAACTATAATGGTGGCCTAGTAAAGTGATAACAAACCTTGTATCAATTTTTCCTCAGAAGGATATGTATCAGGTTGCTGCAAGGATGACAACATCAGGATTGCCACTGTTGTCAACATTTATTTCTGAAAGCCTCATTAAGGATAAAAATCTAATTTTGATAGTTGCAGAGTCAGCTGAAAATCATAGTGATAAAAATGAGAAGCAAAGAGGGTACCCTCCATCCCAGAACCTTTCCAAATCAAGAGACTTCCTCATACAGTGATTTTACAACAGTGAAAAAAGCCTTTCTTAGGAATTAATCTGTTTAGAATCATAGAATAGATTCTATTTAGTACCACAATAGAGGTTTAGTACCACAATAGAAAGGAATGCGTGTCTATAGGGAGTTTGGTATACTAAATCAGACTAGATCAGCTAATGGATATTTTTGTAAATATTTAGAGCCAAGTCATGGATCTCCCCTCACTAGAAGTTTCCCTAAGCTTCATAAAGATGAAAGGTATGCATGAATTTGGTGTTACTACTAGAGAGGAAGTATATATATATATGTGTATATATAT